>VDFB02116369.1:0-64068 GCA_007258455.2 Sequoia sempervirens | reverse complement strand
TTCTTTATTTACCACCTTATAAGTCTCATCGACACTTCTTCTTTCCGTGAAATGGGATCAAAGTTGAAGAGTAAGGGCGAAAGAAAGCATCGCAGGATCTGCCTGAAATGATGAAAGCTCTCCTTAGTCTAACTGATAGAAATATCTGTACACAGGCACCATCATTCGATTCCCCTTTGTAGATAGACCTGGGAATTGTCTCATCACAGCTGCTGCGTACACCAGGTAAGAAGTCATGTAGAACTTCAATGTAGAAGGAGCATTAATCAACTGCTCGTGCATCTCATCACCGATTTGTTTACCCCAGTCAATATGCACCTTCTGCCTCCTTATGATCCTGATGTACTCATACATCCAATCGTGAAAGGTGGATGATTCCGGCAAACCCTTCACTCTGCTCAGAAACGTGATCATATCCTTGACGCCATCTTTGAAGTCGCTTCTCAGGAGTCCTTTCGGCCATCTAGAAACAGACGATCTAGGCTTCTTGAGCCATTGAGTATTTATTAACTGTTTGGCTTTATTGGGATCAGCATCAAAGATCTCCTGTGCTTTTGATATAGAGATGTCAATATATTTGTCCATGTGAGGAACCTTGAAGACAATGTCAAAGAAATCGGGGTCGAGTCTTAGAATCTCGTGCCCGGAAGAGTCGATCACACTTTTGCTTTCTCAGATGTAATGAGACGCAACTTGAAGAACAAACTCAGTATTGTGCGCAGCTGTAGGAAACATCGCCACCAAGTGGAGATTGTTGTGTACGATTGCTCTCATTGAATCAGGGAGAGGCTTCGTCTCTGTCAACTTTGCGAAGTCAACCAAGTCTTGATGGCCAACTTCTGTATCCTTTATTTCTTCAACTTTCGAAAGCACCATAGTTGGCGGATAGATGCCTTGATATTTGTACTTCATCTTGCTTCTTGCTTTCAAAGAAGAAGGAGGCTTCGTAGCAGTCATCAAAAGAAACTGGAACACTGAGCACTCTTGACTTGACGATCTCTAAGAGTAGACTGCAATCGGTCTAGCCAGAACAAACACCAATTGTTAGGGAACATAGGAAAGCGTGAAATGAGCACGAGGGTGGAAAAGCATGGAACGGATGGTGAGGCACGCAAAACGATGCATGAATGCAGAAAAACAAGGCTCAGGAATGCACTGGTCAAAAATGAAGTTCATTTGGAAGAGATTGGAAAAGACTGAAAAAAGTGTAAGGGCGCTAAAATTCAGCGCCCTTACATTTTGAGAAAATTGCTTTTGGTGTAAGGGCGCTAAATTTTAGCGCCCTTACACTTTTCCAGTGTTAGGTAATTTTTGACATGTTTGAAATGTCATAGCGCTGAAAATTAGCACTTTTGCAATTTTGGCAATTTTTTGAAGATGTAAATGCAGTGAGGAATGGCGAAGGCGCTTGAGCTTCAGCAAAGGCAATGTTTGGTTAACTTTGAAAGGTCATCGAAACCATCTCCATTCTATTACATTTTCATTCAAAGGTCAAAGGAATTCTTTTTCACAATGGCGAATCTTTCCAAATGTTTATCAAAACGAATGAAGAACTTTTGACAAAGATACCTCAACACAAGCATGGCGGGGAGATAGAAATTCTCAAGTGATAATGCGCACAGAGGAGAAAGGTAGAAAGAAACGCGTATGAAGGAGAAGAAAGACGTATGAAAGACAAGGGAAGAAACGCGAATGTGTAGGGTAAGAGAATAGAAAAGAAAAGAAGGAATGAGCATCGAAATGAACACGCACAGAGGAGAAAGACGCATTCAAAACAATGAATGAGGGTTCCATTACATAAAGGGAAGAAAAATGCGAATGGAAAGAACAAAAAACAAATGTAATGAAAGACGCGAATGTAAGAAACCAAAACGCGTATGATAACCATGAACAGATACAAATGAAAATACAAAACCAAATGAAAGTCTTACCAGGGTAAAACGCAAATCTTGCTGAAGAGATGAATGGCGAAAATCCTCAAAACGCGAATTTGCAGATGAGAGGCAAACGCACAGTAAGAGGAGAGACAAAAGAAATAAAATATAAACAAAAAAAGGGGAAAATTCATTCACTTAATTGCAAATGAAAAATAAAAACCTAACTCAAGTCGTGCAATAAATTTAGGCACGAAAAGTGGCACGATTGACAAAACGCGAAACGTGGAAGAAACGTACGTGGTAAGGCATGAAAAAAAAAGTTATGTCGAAGAATGTAATGGCTGCCAAAATTTAGCTACCTTACATTTTTTGAAATTCACCGATGTAGGGCGCTTAAATTAGCCTTTACATTTCCGTGACGAATAAATTTTGAATGGCAGACGACTTTTCGCTGTTATTGCATTTTTTCTCGCATCCGCAAAGTATGAATGCGAAACGCCGCGAAGATCCGCTTCTCAAGGTCTTTATAGGCTTAACAGGAATGCTCGAATTGACCATTCGAGACTTGGGGAACACATTTCCTGAGGTGGTTTCTGAAAATCACCCGCTATGCTTCACGAATCCTAGGAAACGGACAAGTTTCGTAGGGGGGTTATCCGTGGAACGAGCACTGCTAGATTCCGTGATAACAATAACGACTTTCAAAATTCAGTCTTCCGAGGCTATTTTTAGGGTTTGCATGTCAAGGTTTTCTTTGCATGTCTGCATATTCCTTATGGGTTTTTCGAGAGCTTCGCAGTGATGTGACATGCAAATGGAGATGGTCACTCAGTAAGGAACTTACTATTTTTAGTAGGTGCATCTCGGCAGCCGCCTCCCAGCACTTCAGAATCACGAGCTGATCGCAATGCAACAGAAACGAGAACAAACAGAGATCATTTGATATGCATGCAGAACAAATTAGGGTTTCCAGCTTCGGGACATAAAAAGAGCGGTAAAAAGTCAGAATTTTCGAAAACCGGTGTAAACCACCGCGATCAGCATCCCTCAAGCTATCTGCTGGTAAAATTTGAAGACAAACGGAGCACTTACTATTTATAGTAAGTCATTTTGGAAATAGGATAAAAATAGCAAATTAGTTGCATGCGCCGATGTCAACGGGCAGGTCACGTGGTGAGGAGCACGTCATTCAAATTTCAAATCAATCGGAGCTATGGAGGTATCATAAGCAAGCAATTACTATTTATAGCAAATCACCTTCAAAAATGGGCTAAAAATAGCAAGGCAACTAAAAATAGCAGTGTCAACAGGGTAACAAGGTTGCAAGGATGCAGTGTTTGAAATTTCAAATCATTCTGAGCTTCAGAGATGCAAGAATCAAGAGACTTACTATAAATGGCAGGGCATGGATAAACTGGCGAAGACGAAGAAAAAATGGCTAAGTATTGGACTTCATCCTTCAAGCATAGCAAAATGCGCCAAAGGAGAAGAAAGTCAAAGAGGTCAAAGTTTTTCATCCTGCAGGCATGGCAAAATGCACCCACCTTGAGAGAGTTGATAGCAAAATTTTCTAAGTGCTGAAGTTATCCTCCTCACCCCTCAAAATGTGCCCATCCTTCAAGCATAGCAAAATGCACCAAAGAGAAGTCAAAAGGGTCAACATCTTTCATCCTTCCCCCATGGCAAAATGCGCCCAAAAGAGGGCATGTAAGGACAAGAAAGGGAAGTTGAAGGGTCACAAGATGGCGTTGGAAAAGGCTTCATTCTCCTCCCCCTCTCAAATGTGCCCATGCAACAAAAGGTCAAAGGAGTCAAAGAAATTCGTCCTCCTCACCCATCAAAATGCGCCCAAGTTCAAAGAAGTCAACAAGTCAACAAAGCTCGTCCTCCTCATATGCCTAAATGCGCCCAAAAGAGGGCATGTGACGACGAAATAAGGAAGTTGAAGAGTCATCCTTCACACATGTTCATATGCGCCCAAGTTAAAGTGAATGTAGAGTGGTGGATAAGGTAAAAGGTGAAATGAAATACTCCTAAGCGTGTGCTAGGCGCCTTCATGAAAATTTTCTAAGTCAAGTTGATAAATTTCCACCACTGGCAAATGGACATGGATGAAATGAAAATTTCCTCGTAGGCAAAGTGAACAAAGTTGAATAACATTTTCCAAGGCAAAAATTTTTCAAAGTGATTCAAATTTTTCTAAGGCAAAGTATTTTCTTCCTTAGAAAATACGCCTAGAACTTGAGGTGATGAAATTTTTCTTGGAGCACGGATGAATTTTCCAGTGACGGAGTCTAAAGATGTTGGCATAACAGGATTGATAAAAAATTTCTCAAGTTAGAGCAACAGGATGTTCACAGACCCATGGATTAATCACGTTTCAGAAAAAAATTTCTTCTAGGTACTAGACATTTGTGATGATAAGTGGATTTCTATGTCTTCTGCACTTTGCCAACGCCTTTTAGGTGAAGAATTTAATCAGTGCTCAAACTGTGAAATTTTCCTAAGAAAAATTTAAAATCTTCTAAGGCAAATTTGAATAAAATGATTTTTGAAAGGAAGATGCTTCAAACGATGAATTCGAAATGAGTTGCCTAGATGATTTTAATCCAGTCCTTCACAGATGAATTTTCCAGAGCCGAAGAGAAGTAAAATTCGAATTCAAGTGACAGAGCTCCGACTGGTGAATTAAAAAGGTGAATTTAAATTAAAAATTTTCGAAAGTGAATTTGAAATGTGGTAGTCAAAGTTGAACTTCTAGAAGGTTGAGATTCTCAGACAAGTGTCGAAAATGCCAGAGAGGGAAATTCAAATGGAGTAATGGAATTTTAATTCACTGACTATACTTAGAATTCAAATTTCCTATAAGTATTGAGAGGTTATTCACTTCTTTTTCACAGCTAAATGAAGTTCGATTTGCTCTGAGTTTGAAATTTGTGAGTGCTGAGGACTAAAGCTTGAGAAGTTCGAAATTTTGCTGAGGACTGGAAAGTTTGCTGAAGTCTGAGATTTGTGAGTTGTTGGAGCTGAGAAATTGCGCACTTGCTAAGCTATTTGCTGATTGAAAAAGTGCGAATTTACTTGAGTTGGTGCTGAAGTTTGATTTTGTTGCTGAGGTTTGAAGTTGCCAGTGCAAGTGAGGGAATTTCGATTTGAAGATCATATTGCTGAAGCTGAGAAGGACGCCTTGAAGTAAGAAATTTCAAAGAGTATATTGAAGTGCGCACTTGCTGATTTGCTGATTGAAGAAGTGCGAATTCACAAGAGTGAAGTCACTAAAATCTGCAGTTGCTGAAAGTGTTGAATTTGCTGAGACTTTCTAAGTGATTGAAGTTCGGAGTTTGTTGAAGGAGAAGTTGAGGTTTGTGAATGAGAAATGATATTGCAGCTTCTCAAATTCTTGAAGTCGACTGGCAGCCCCTGCACAATATTTTATTTATTTTCTAAATTAATTTACTCATAAATGTTTATTGTCCTGCAGATGGCTGAGGCAAGGGCGACTGGCAAAGACAACAATGGTGCATCCAGGCAAGCTGTTATAAAGAAACTGAGCAAGACATTTATGCCAAAATCGAAGTTCACTTCAAAGTTGGGCAAGCTGACTGATACCAACGTGGGCTCCGTCAACATAGAAACTTTCAAGAATAGAACGCTGGGGATTGGTAGTCATCGACCTTCGAACACTTCGCACAACATTGTTCGAAGTGGATTATATGTAGCTGTTGGTTTCCCACCAACCATTCAGTGTTCGGAGCTGATGATGGAGTGCGCCAACTGCTATGAGAAGGATCACAGATCGATCATGTTACCAGATGGACAAGTGCTCGCCAACCTCACTCCTGCTGCCATTGGTGAAGCTTTCGGAATCCCAGTGCATAGGAACATGATCTACAAACCAAGGGAGCGAGTTGAGCGAATGTATGCTTCTGCATTCGAGAGATGCATGGAGATGATCAATACTCACTGGATGAGCAATCCCAAGCCCTCTTGTACGAAGTTGCCAAGGAAAATTATAGTAGATGACTTGAAGCGGGAGTACTGTGATCTCATCATGATGCTGAGCAGGGTTGGAGGCTGCCCACAGTCATTCATTTTCGAGCCCTTGATGTTCTATTACATCAACCTCGTGCTGGAAGGAAAAGACTACGTCAACTGGGCTGCAATGATCAGTGACAATTTGCACGAGCAGCTCCTGAGCCTGAGAAGAACAAAGGCGTTCTGTATGAGCTCTTACATCATCTACATGCTAGCTCGTATGATGAGGTATAGAGGGATTTCATACAAGGAACCTGTTGGTTGTGGCTCTCACCAGTTCAAAATCCATGAGGCTTGTCCGCAGTTGCATTTGACTAGTACCACCTATTACAAGCGTGTCAATGACGCCTTCACCATGCACATCACGAGATTGCTTCAGGAGCGGATGCATCACAGGATCTCAAGAGAGGCCCAGGAATTGATTGAAAGGTATGGGTGCTGGTTTATACAGTTTCCAAAGTTTTCTTACATAAGGTTGCAAGGTTTCTCATCATACCCATATAGGCTGCCTAAGTACCCAACCAATAGAATTTTAATGTTAGAGATATCGAGGCAATTGGTTGCCTACGATAAAATTCAGAAGAAAAAGAAGAAGGGATGTGTTGACTTCCCGATTGTCATGGGAAATTCAGATGAGGTGTGTCCTTCATTACAGGAAGCCAAAGAAGCCGAGAGTGAGCTTCAATTTTATCACTTTTCATATCACACTAGCCGACAGCACTATGATCCGCATAATAACATCAAATGGGTACTGTCAGAAGAGTTTAAACACAAGGCAAATATTGAGGATTATTGGGCTGATGCGTCGGATGAGGTTGAAGTCAGGAAAAGAATGTTCTCTCGGTTGCCAATTAACATGATCAGGGAGTGTGAAGTTGTTCCAGTTCCAGACCAGGTGAATGAGGACATGGATGTTGTCCATCCAGATTATGCAGCAGTGAGAGATACTCGACTTCCACTCCCGGATTGGTCAGAACCAGAGGTTGCTGACTTGGACACACTCTCCATTCCAGTTTTGACATTTACTAGAGCATGGGTTGACAGGCGTGTGAGCAGGTTGAAGAGTAAGTCGATTGCTTTGACTTACAACTTGATGGGAGATCACAGGACACCCACCACCGGCAGGAAGAAGCAAATCACACGAGGTCCAGAATCCAGAAGAAAGGAGTCAGTTCGGCAGGAGCCCATTCAGCCGGAACCTCCAAGAGTTGAAGATGAATCACCCAGGCCATTGGAGACACGTTCTCCAAGTATACAAGAGGTTTCTTTGTTTGCTGATCAAAGAAATGCATTGAATCAGGTGCAAGTAGTACAGGAAAATAATCAGCCACCACGAAGAGAATCAGTTGGCCAGAGCATCAACGCACCCAGTAGAGTTGATCAGCAGGATGATGAGGGGACTACTACTGACCCTCAGTTTCAGCAAGAGTTAGAGGCGGCTTTGGAGGATGATGATGATATAGTTTTAGGAGATACTCAGCCACTTGAGGACGATGAGCCTCACCAAAATGATATAGAGGTTGAACAAGTTTGTGAAGTAGAGGCACAAGAGTAGCAGCCATTTGATATACAGTATACAATGCCTAATTGGCTCAGAGATAGGATGAGAAGAAGCCCCAGCGAAGAGATTGATCCAGCAGTTGAAATGGAAGAGTTTTTGAACAGGATCAGCGCACCTCCACAGAAGAAGAGAGCACAGAAGTTTTCAAAGATATCAACTGATGAGGATGGTTCCCGCACCCTTCACGTAGCCGTGCCACAGGTTGATTGTGACTGAAATGAAGCAATGCCAAAAAACTACGTGGTCACAACTTTGGAGTTAGGACGCCCCAAAGGTGCACAAATTGTAGAAGAATGTGATAACTCCTACCTCGCCCTCAAGGAAAGATTATTCAAGAAAGAAGGAAAGTACAAGAAGTTGAAATGAGAGCATAAGGCTTTGATAGGATATGTGCAGTAGTTGTCTCATTCTCGTGGGCAGGAGATTCCAGTGATAGAGCCTCCAGCAGAGATACCTAGAGAGTCAATCAGTGGCTTGTTGGAGTTAGGGAAGATGGCACAGGAGGCAGACAAGTGGGTCACGGGAGTTCGTGTGGAGACAGAAAAGTTTATGGAGGACCTTGCTCTTGCTTTTCAGCAGGCTTCTAGTATTTTGGCACGAATTGAGGCAGTTGATCAGGCTTGGGGTGATGCTTCGGTTTATTAGAGCAAGATATTTCAACGTCTTGAGGCATTGAGGCATGTTCCTTTGCGATTGTTGATTGATGGAGGAGTCATTCAGGAGAATGACAGGTACGACTTTTCTAGATGGTATTCTTAAGCAATCACGGGACGTGGTTTCTTCGACGCAGCACAGGCAGATTCAGCCAGAGTACAGAAGGCTATGGCCAATATCATTGATGGAGTTCAAAATTCTTTCAAGGCCATATTTGCTAGGCAGTTGAATCCAGATGAGGTGAATGTTGATAATTTGAGGGGTAGGCTGGGGCCTTTCTTTTCAGAGGTGAAGACCTTCGTACAAGATGATTTCGAAAACACTTCTAATTTCTCCACCTTGATCCAGAGCACACAGGATTCCTTAGTTGCTTGGAGAAAATCTTGTGCAAGGCATGAGCAGTCTGTTACAGTATTGGAGTTCCAGCTTGATTGCATTCCACCCATTTCAGTTCAGGAGGTTGAGGCTGTGCTTTGCAGGTTCATTGAGTTTGCAGCCAGAGAGGAGAACGGGAATGCACAACTGGACGAGGATCTTCTAGAAGACTGATTGTGGGCATTAATTGCCTTTACTATTTTGGGAGTGAGTGGGGAATCTTTGTTCATTTATTGCACCACTCCCCATTCTGGCAGTTTTTAGGGTTAGGGTTGAGGTGGCTTAATCTTAGCCACTCTTTTGATTGTAATCTTAGCCGTCCATTGGACTGGACTACCTATAAAACGGGGAGTCCCCCTCATTTGTAATTCATTAGATTAGAATCAGAATTGAGTTAGAGATTGGAGACTAGAGAGTGTTGTGACCTTTTCACACATCGCCCCATTCAAAATGGGGACCCCCTAATTTTTGCTCCATTCTGGTCTTTTGGCTTGGGTTGTTCTTCTCTCTCTCTTGCTCTGTCTCTTTTCTGATGTCCGCCTTTCAAGGGGTTGCGCCCGTCAGTGAGTTTAAATGTGAAATTGGCCAAGTCTGAAAATTAGGGTTTCATCATTTTTGGTCAGTCTGAGGTCGAATAGGGTGAATAAATTGAAAACTGAGCTTAATATTGTCGTCAGTGTGCTTCCAGCAGGCTCTCAGCAAATTTTCGTCAGATTCTGAGGTACTTACTATTTTTAGTAAGTGTGAAATTCAGGGCAGTTCGTCAACATTTTCAAAATTCCGACAGTCACAAGGCATTCAGAACGCATCAGACTGCTCGTGTGCAAAATTTGAGCAAAAACGGACAACTTACTATTTTTAGCAGTCCAGCTTCCGGGGCAAATTTCAGGGTTCAGATGCAGAGTTTTTCTTTGCATGTCTGCATATTCCTTTTGGGTTTTTCGAAACCTTCGCAATGATATAACATGCAAAACGAGACGACCACTTTCAGAATTCAGTCTTCCGAGGCTATTTTTAGGGTTTGCATGTCATGGTTTCTTTTGCATGTCGGGTGATTCCTGATGGGCTTTTCGAGACCTACGCGATGGTGTGACATGCAAATAAAGATTCTCATTCAGTAAAGAACTTCCTATTTTTAGCAGGTGTGTCCCGGCAGCCGCTTCCCAGCAGTTCAGAATCACGAGCCGATCGCAGTGCCACAGAAACGAGACCAAACAGAGATCTTTTGATACGCATGCAAAGCAAATTAGGGTTTCCAGCTTCAGGGCCCAAAAAGAGGCGCAAAAGGTCAGAATTTTTGAAAACCGATGTAAACCACCGCGATCAGCGTCCTTCAGGCTATCTGCTGGTGAAATTTCAAGTCAAAGGGAGCACGTACTATTTTTAGTAAGTCAATTTGGAAACTGACTAAAAATAGCAAATTGACTGCATGCGTTGGTGTCGACAGTAAGGTCACGTGGTGAGGAGCGTTGTTGATGTGTTTTTCATGACCGCACCAAACAGCGGAACAAAGTTTCCTAACGGATACCCTATTCCCTCTTGAACAAAGTATTCAACATGCTAAGATTGCGAGTAAGATCATGTTTTCAACTCCAAGGTTCCTTAAATGCGAATAGGCTCAGTTTGGTTGATGTGTATATGCTGTGTTCTTATGAGGGGACTTACGCAATTGTTCAGACTTCTCACAGTTAGCAGCTGATATGTAATTTGAAGGGGGATTCTTACGTGTATGATTTGGCAATATACCTCGTTTTCCTAAAACTAATCAGAAATATGCGGAAAGTGAAAGAGTATAGGGCCTAAGAAACTTGTATTCTACTCTAAATGCAGGATATGTGGGGCTTCGTTTCAATAGACTTCAACCAGATTTTACCTAGCCTCACGTCGGACAGCCTCAGTAAAATCGGTGCAATCTTCAAAGGGATAACAAAATATATTCAAATTATGATTCAACATGCACATACCATCACGACGACGCATATAAGCATACAAACCACAATTGAAGTTAAACTCAAGCTGACTTCCAGTCGACCACGCAAGGCAAGCTTATCATCAACAAGCTGCTAGTGGTATGGAATAAAGCGAAGCTATCTCAATAAAACACCACACATCAAAGTAAACTACTTGCATGAAATTAAGCTACTTGGATACGAAAGGAAGAAGAGACCTTGCTAGCTATTCATGACAAGACGAATTCCACCATCAATGAAAAGATCTATTATCATGAAAAGTGTTACACAACAATCTCCCAAAAGTTTTCAAAGGGAAAACTTTCTTTCTTCTCCACACTATGCTAAGAAAAATGACTACTATGCTCTACTATGCAATCTCTCCAATCTCTAGCTCTAATGCTAATGCCTGATCTAATCTCTAATGAATTACAAATGAGGGGGACTCACCCTTTTATAGCTAGCCAAGTCCCAAAAGACGGCCAGGGTTACAATTAATAGAGTGGCCAGAATCGTGCCACCTCAGCCCCTAACCCTAAAAACTGCCAGAATAGGGAGTGGTACATTAAATGAATCAAAGATTCCCACTCACTCCCAAAAATAGTAAAGGTAATAAATGTCCATATTCAGTCTTCTAGAAGATCCTCGTCCAGTAGTGCGTTCCCATTTGCCTTCTCTCTGACTGCCAACTCAACAAATCTGCCAAGCATAGCCTCAACTTCCTGAACCGAAATGGGTGGAATGCAATCTAACTGAAACTCTAACACTGTGACTGAATGCCCGTGCCTTGTACAAGATTTTCTCCAAGCAATCAAGGAGTCCTGCGTGTTCTGGATCAAGGTGGAGAAAGTAGAAGTATTCTTGAAATCATCTTGTACAAAGGTCTTAACATCTGCGAAGAAAGGCACCAGCAAACCCCTCAAATTATCAACACTTATCTCATCTGGATTCAGTCGCCTAGCAAATATGGCCTCAAAGGTATTCTGAACTCCATCTATAATGTTGACCATAGCCTTATGTACTCTAGTTGAATCCGCCTGGGCCGCATCGAAGAAGCCATGCCCTGTGATAGCCGAAGAATACCATCTAGAGAAGTCATATCTGTCATTCTCCTGAATGACACCTCCATCAATCAGCAATCGCAACGGAACATGCCTCAACACCTCAAGACGCTGAATAACCTTACTCTGATAGATAGAGGCATCGCCCCAAGCATGATCCACTGCATCCATCCGTGCCAAAATACTAGAGGCCTGCTGAAAAGCAAAAGCAAGGTCCTCCATAAACTTCTCAGTCTCAACACGAACTTCCGTGACCCACTTATCCGCCTCCTGTGCCATCTTTCCTAACTCCATCAAGCCGCTGATCGACTCTCTAGGAATCTCTGCTGGAGGCTCTATCACTGGAACATCTTGCCCTCGAGAACGAGACAACTGCTGAACATATCCAATCAAGGCCTTGTGTTCTCGCTTCAACTTCTTATACTTCCCTTCTTTCTTGAATAATCTGTCTTTGAGGGCAAGGTAGGAGTTATCACACTCCTCCACAATCTGAGCACCAGTAGGGCGTCCCAAATCCAGAGTCATGACCACATAATTTTCAAGTAATGCTTCATTCCGGTCACACTCAACTCGTGGCACAGCTACATGGAGGGTACAGGAACCATCCTCTTTTGTGGATATCTTCGAAAATTTTCTTGCTTTCTTCTTCTGTCGAGGTGCACTGATCCTGTTCAAAAACTCTTCCATCTCAACTGCTGGATCAAGCTCCTCACTGGGGCTTCTTCTCATTCTGTCCTTAAGCCAATCGGGCACATCATACTATATATCGAAGGGCTGCTGCTCCTGTGCCTCTACTTCTCTAACTTGCTCTACCTCTACATCATTCTGGCGAGGTTCATCATCCTCAAGTGGCTGAGTATCACCTGACACTATATCATCATCATCATCGTTCATAGCCACCTCTAACTCTTGCTGAAACTGAGGGTCAGTAATAGTCCCCTCATCATCCTGCTGATCAACCCTAACAGGTGCGTTGACGCTCTGGCCAACAGAATCTCTCCGTGGAGGCTGAACATTATCCTGTACTACCTGCACCTGATTCAAAGCAATCCTCTGATCAGCAAATAAAGAGACCTCCTGTATACTTGGAGAACGTGTCTCCAATGGTGATGCAACTGTAACTCGTGGAGGTTCTGGCTGAATAGGCTCCTGTCGAACTATTTCTTTCTTCCTGGACTCCGGACCCTGTGTAATCTGTTTCTTTCTGCCAGTGGTGGGCTTCCTGTGATCTCCCATCATATTGTAAGTCAGGGCAATTGACCTACTCTTCAACCTGTTTACTCGCCTATCAACCCATGCTCTGGTGAATGTCATGACTGGGATAGAGAGAGTATCTAAATCTGCAACCTCGGGCTCTGACCAATCTAGAGGTGGTAGTGGAGTATCTCTCACCGCTGCATAATCCGGATGCACAACATCCATATCCTCATTGACCTGGTCCGGAACTGGCACTACCTCACACTCCCTGATCAAAGTAATAGGCAACCGAGAAAACATCCTTTTCCTTACTTCAATCTCATCAACCGCATCAGCCCAATAATCCTCAATGGTGGCCTTATGTTTGAACTCCTCCGACAGTACCCATTTGATGTTATGATGTGGATCGTAGTGCTGTCGGCTAGTATGATATGAAAAGTGATAAAACTGAAATTCACTTTCAGCCTCTCTAGCTGCCTGAATTGAGGGACACACCTCATCCGAGTTGCCCATGACAATTGGAAACTCTATTCCTCCCTTTTTCTTCTTCTTCTGATTTTTATCAAAGGCAAGCAGTTGCCTAGATATCTCTAGCATTAAAATCTTATCGGTTGGGTACTTAGGCAGCCTATATGGGTACGATGAAAAACCTTGCAGCCTAATATAAGAAAATCTTGGAAACTGTATGAACCAGCACCCATACCTTTCAATTAGCTCTGGGGCATCCCTCGAGATTCTGTGATGTAACCGCTCCTGAAGCAACCTCATGATATACATGGTGAAGGAATCGTTGACACGCTTGTAATGAGTTGTGCTTGCCAGGTGCAACTGTGGACACGCCTCATGGATTTTGAATTGATGAAAGCCACAGCCGATGGGCTCCTTGTAAGATATCCCCCTGTACTTCACCATCCGTGCCAACATATAAATAATGTAGGAGCTCATGTAAAAAGTCTTCGTCCTTCAGAGGCTGAGGAGCTGCTCATGTAAATTATCACTGATCATCTCGGCCCAATTGACATAGTCTTTTCCTTCTAGCACGAGATTGATATAATAAAACATCCAAGGCTCAAAAATAAATGACTGTGCACAGCCTCCAACCCGACTCAGCATCATGATGAGGTCACAGTACTCTTGCTTCAGGTCCTCCGCTATGATCTGTTTTGGCAACTTCGCACGAGAAGGCTTGGGAGTGCTCATCCAGTGAACGTTGATTGTCTTCGTGCACCTCTCAAAGGCGGAAGCATACATCCACTCGGCCCGCTCTCTGGACTTGTAGACCATGTTCCTGTGGACCGAGATCCCGAAAGCTTCACCAATGGCTGCTGGGGTAAGATTGGCAAGTACTTGGCCATCTGGTGACATGATCGACCGGTGTTCCTTCTCATAGCAATTAGCACACTCCATCATCAGCTCCAAACACTGTATGGCTGGCGGAAAACCAGCAGCTACATATAGTCCGCTTCGAACAATGTTGTGCGAAGTGGTCGAAGCACGATGACTTCCAATTCCAAACATCCTGTTCCTAAAGGTCTCCAGGTTGACGGAGCCCAAATTGGTGTCTGTCAACTTGCCCAACTTTGAAATGAATTTCAACTCCGGCATGAACGTCTTGCTCAGCTTCTTGATCACTGCTTGTCTAGACGCACCATTGTCCTTTCCAGTCGTCCTTGCCTCAGCCATCTGCAAACAGTAAACATTTATCAGCAATTTAGTTTATAAAAAAAATAATACATGATATTACATAGGGGCTGCAGTCGACTTTTAGAAGCTGCAATAACTTTCGTGTTTGCAAACCTCAACTTCTTTTCTTGAACTTCGAACTTCAACACTTAGGAAAAGATTTCTAAGTAGACTTCAGCCTTAGCAACTTCAATCTGCAACTTGAACTTCTGCAAATTCCCACTTCACACCAGCAATCAGCAACTAGCAAGTTCATGCCTTTTAAGTTCTCAACTATTCCTTGTTTCAAGGCGTCCCTCTTAGCACAGGCAACTTCAATTTTCAGCAATAAATGAAATGAATTTGCGCCTCAGCAAAAGCTTCTTTAACCAACAAGGGTGTACTTCTCCAGCAACTCAAGGCGTCTCCTTCAGCAGTCTCAACAACACTCAGTCTTCAGCAACTCACTGCAATGCTTTACTTAGAGCAAATTGAATTCTCCAACTGTGAAAAATAAGTGAGAGACTTCTCTATTTTATAGCCAAAATCGAATTCTAGAAGAAGCCAATATTAGCCAGTGCATTTAACTTCCACTACTCCACTTCAAGAATTTGAATTTTCCCTCTCTGGTATTTCTGACACTTGTCTCTTGACGTCGGGAATCTTGCTCTTCTAGAAACTTGACTTTGACTGGCATCTTTGAATTTATTTTCGAAAATTTAATTAAATCCATCATTTTGATTCACCAGCCGGAGCTCAGTCACTTGAAATTCGAATTTAACTCTTCATTCACCTCTGGAAATTTCATCACTGAAGAATTCAATCCAAATTACCTAGGCAACTCATCTCGAATTCATCATTCGGAGAAAATTCATTTCGAAAACACATTTTATTCATCTTTGCCTTAGAGAATTTTAAATTCTCCCTTAGGAAAATTCACAATTTGAGCACTGATTAAATTCTTCACTGAAAGAGTGTCGGCGAAGTGCGGAAGACTTTGAAATCCATCTATCATCGCGAATGTTCAGTACCCAGAAGAAAATTTTCTTCAGAATGCTTCGAATCCATGGGTACCCAACGAACGGGTTCATTTAATTTTTGAAATTTGAACCTTAGAAAGATATTATTTGCACCATTTTAAATTCATTCTTCGCCTGCAATCGTCTTGTGTTGTTCCAACTTGAGAAATTTGAATTCATTATCATCCCTGACTTTATCACTGAGAAAATTTTCTCGTGCTCCACGAAGGAAAATTTCACCACCTTGAGCTCTAGGCGTATTTTCTAAGAGAGAAAATAATTTGCCTTAGAAAAATTTTAAATCATCTTGCACTCTGAGAATTTGCCTTAGAAAATTTTTAGTTCACTCGCCAGTGGAAGAAATTTTATCAACTTCACTTAGAAAAAAGATTTCATTCACGCCTAGCACACTTTTATTTCCCACTCACCGTTTGCATTTAACTCCACACTTGAAAATATTTATTTTAAAACCCAACGCCTAGGCAAATTCTCTAACACTTTAAAAAATATTTCATTTTTACTTGAGGCGCCTAGCACACTTTATTCTCACTTGTCACTTGCATTTCACTCCACACCTTAGGCATATGTCATACTTGAAGAAAATCACGCCTTGGCATTTTATTTCCACCACCTCACACATATTACTTCACCACGCCTTAACAAATTTTCTAACACCTTATGACTCCCACCACCCTTGGCGCCTAGCACTCTTGAGGAGGAAACTTAAAAATAACGCCCAATACACATCTTCACCACCTTGAGCGCGCCTAGCATTCACCACCCTTACCACGTCTTGGCAATATTTTTCACCCTACTTACCAACTTTAGTCACTTTTTACATCTCAACTTGGGCGCATTTGAGCTAGGGAAGAGTATGACTCTTCAACTTCCATTTTTTTGTCTTGACTTGGGCTAGTTTGGGCGCATTTCACCCTCTGAGGAGGACGAACTCCTTTGACTTGTTGACCCTCTTCTAACTTGAGCGCATTTTTGTGTAGGTGGAGGATAAAGAACTTTGACTTGTTTGACTCATTCTTCTTTTGGGCACATTTAGACATAGCTAGTGGATAAACTTTTTCCAACGCCTTTGGGTGACTCTTCACCTTTCGTTTTTTGTCCTTACATGCATGTATTTGGGCGCATTTTGCCTCTTGAGGAGGATGAAGAACGTTTGACCTGTTGACTTCCTTGTGTTTTGGGCGCATTTCACCCCTGCTGTAGGATGGGCGCATTTTGATGGGGGTGGCGGATTTCTACACTTAGAAAAATTTTCGTCCTCTTTTCTTCTTCAAGGTGGGCGCATTTAGGCATGCCAACAAGATGAAAATCTTTGACTTTTCTTTGACTTTCTTCTGCCTTGGGCGCATTTTGCCCCCTGAGAAGGATAAACTCATACTTAGAAATTTTTTCTTCCTGCCTCATGCTGGAGTGGGCGCATTTCACCTGTGCTGGAGGATATTTTTCAGACTTAGAATTTTTTTCTCATTTTTCGCCAGCTTACGTGCCTTGCTATTTTTAGCCTGTTTCTGAAGGTGGTTTACTATAAATAGTAACCTCTTGTTTCTGATAGCTCTACTGCTCCGATTGACTTGAAATTTGAATGAGGTGCTCCTCACCACGTGACCTTACTGTCGACACTGACACATGCACTCAATTTACTATTTTTAGCCAGTTTCCAAATTGACTTACTATAAATAGTAAGTGCTTTGTCTGACTTGAAATTTCACCAGCAGATGGCCTGAAGGACGCTGATCGCGGTGGTTTACATCGGTTTTTGAAAATTTTGACTTTTTACACCTATTTTTAGGCTCTGAAGCTGGAAACCCTAATTTGCTCTGCATGCGTATCAAAAGATATATGTTTGTCTGCGTTTTTGTGGCACTGCAATCAGGTCGTGAATCTGAACTGTTGGGAAGCGGCTGCCGGGACACACCTGCTAAAAATACCAAGTTCCTTACTGAGTGGTTATCTTCATTTGCATGTCATACCACCGCGAAGCTCTCGAAAAACCCATCAGGAATCACCCGACATGCAAAAGAAACCCTGACATGCAAACCCTAAAAATAGCCTCGGAAGGCTGAATTCTGAAAGTGGTCGTCTCGTCTTGCATGTTATACCGTTGCGAAGGTCTCGAAAAACCCAGAAGGAATATGCCAACATGCAAAGGAAAACTCTGCATCGAACCCTGAAATTCGTGTCGGAAGCGCTAAAAATAGTAAAGTTATTACGTTTTTAGCTCCGTTTTGCAGCGAACCATCGATCGCCCGAATCTGGAGTGTTGGCTGTTCGAATCCAAAGCTGTGACAAATTGCCTATAATTGTGCACTTACTAAAAATAGTAAGTATCTCACAATCTGATGAAAATCTGTTGGGAGCCTGCTAGAAACACACTGACAACAATGTTAATCTCAAATCTCAATTTATTGACTTTATTCAACCTTGGACTGACCAGGAATGATGAAACCCTAATTTCAGACTTGGCCAATTTGCGTTTAAACTCAACGTGACGCCAACCCCTCGAAGCGGACATCGAGAGAAAGAGGCGAGGCCTTGAGAGAGAAAAACCCAGGCAAGGCGGAATGGGCAAAAATTAGGGGGTCCCCATCTTGAATGGGGCGATGTGTGAAAAGGTCACAACAAGCGCCTAATTCAAATTTAGAGTCGATCAGAGCAGTGGAGCTATCAGAAACAAGAGGTTACTATTTATAGTAAACCACCTTCAGAAACAGGCTAAAAAAAGCAGGGTGACTAAAAATGGCAGTGTCAAGAGGGCAACAAGGTTATCAGGATGCAGTGTGCAAAATTTCAAGTCGTTCCGAGTATCACAGATGCAAATTCAGGGGGCTTACTATAAATAGCAGGGCATGGAAAACTGGCGAAAACGAAGAAAAAAATTCTAAGTCTGAAGCTTGTCCTGCAGCCATGGCAAAATGCGCCTAGCTAATGAGGAGGCATGGAAAATTTCTAAGAGTGTTGAGTTCGTCCAGTGCACAGGCCAAAATGCGCCCAAGGAGAGAAAGTCAAAGGAAGTCAACGTCTTTCATCCTTCTGCCCAGCCTAAATGCGCCTTCAAGCATATGCCAAGCACGAAAAATTTCTAAGTATAAGTTCATCCTTCATCAGGGGCAAAATGCGCCCAAAACACAAGTGGTCAAAGAAAAGTCAACGTTTTTTTATCCTGTTGGCCTAGCAAAATGCGCCCACTTTGAAGAAGAAAAAGGTTGAAATTTTTTCTAAGTGTAGAAATCCGCCACCCCCCTCAAAATGCGCCCATCCTGCAGTAGGGGTAAAATGCGCCCAAAATGAAAGGAGATCAAAGCAGTCAAAGTTTTTCCATCCTCCTCAGGGGGTGAAATGCGCCCAAGTTGCAAAGTAGTCAAAGCAAAGTCAACGTTCTTCATCCTCCTCAAGGGGCAAAATGCGCCCAAATACATGCATGTCAGGACGAAAAAGTGGAAGGCAAAGGGTCACTTCAATGCATAGTAAAAAGTTCATCCATCAGCTATGTCTAAATGCGCCCAAAAGAGGAATGGGTCAAACAAGTCAACAATCTTTATCCTCCACCTACATGAAAATGCGCTCAAGTAAGAGGAGGGTCAACAAGTCAAAGAAACTCGTCCTCCTCACCCTCCTAAATGCGCCCAAACAAGGATATGTGAAGACAAAAAAGGGAAGTCGAAGAGTCATCCTCTTCCCAAGCCAAAATGCGTCCAAGTTGAGGTGTAAAAAGTGACTGAGGGTGGTAAATAAGGTGAAAAATATTGCCAAGGCGTGGTAAAAGGTGGTAAGTGCTAGGCGTTTTCCTTCATCAAGTGCTAAATGCGCCTAGAGTGGAAAGAGTGGAAGATGTTTTCCTAGCGCCTAAGGTGGAAAATTTTCTAAGGCGTGGTGAAGTGTATTGAAGATAATATGCTAAGGCGTGATTTTTTTATTTTTTTTTTGTAATCCCCTCTTCAAGTGTTATGCGCCTAGAGGAATGAAATAAAATGTGAAGTAAAGCAACTTGCTAGGTGATGAAGAATTTTCAAGATGAATATCTTCCTTCAACTATAAAATGCGCCTAAAACTTTGAATAACAAACAAAAAAATAAAAAATAAAAAATAAAATATTGCCTAGGCGCTGGGACTTCAAATAAATTGCCTTTCAAGTATGAAGTGAGTGAGAAATAAAATGTGCTAGACGTCCTCTCGAGAAATTTTCTAAGTGAAGTTGATGTTTTTCCTCCACTGGCGAGTGAGCTAAAATTTCCTAAGGAAAATTCTCAGAGTGCAAGATGATTTAAAAAATTTTCTGAGGCAAATTATTTTCTTCTTAGAAAATACGCCTGGAGCTCAAGGTGGTGAAATTTTTTGAAGCCCGAGCAAATTTTCTCAGCAGTGAAGCCTGGAGGATGATGATGATGCAAGATGAATTCAAATTCTTCAAGTCAGAGCAACAAGAAATCTTCACAGGCGAAGAATGGATTTTATTTGACAGAGTAATATTTTTCTAAGGTTAAAAATTCAAAAATTAAATGAACCCGTTCGTTGGGTACCCATGGATTTGAAGCGTTCTGAAGAAAATTTTCTTCTGGGTACTGAACATTCACGATGATAGATGGATTTCCAAGTCTTCTGAACTTCGCCGACACTTTTTCAGTGAAGAATTTAATCAGTGCTCAAATTGTGAATTTTCCTAAGGGAGAATTTAAAATTTTCTAAGGCAAAGATGAATAAAATGTGTTTTCAAAATGAGTTTTTCCAAATGATGAATTTGAAGTGAGTTGCCTAGACGATTTTGATTGAATTCTTCGAAGATAAAATTTTCCAGAGATGAGGAGAAGTTGAATTCGAATTCAAACGACAGAGCTCCGGCTGGCGAGTTAAAAAAAATGAATTTAAATTAATTTTTTCGAAAATGAATTCAAAAGATGCCAATCAAAGTCAAGTTTCTAGAAGAGCAAGATTCCTGACGTCGAGAGACAAGTGTCAGAAATACCAGAGGGGGAAAATTCGAATTCTCGAAGTGGAGTAGTGGAAGTTTAATGCACGGGCTAAAATTGGCTCCTTCTAGAGATCGATTTTGAGCTATAAAATGAAGAAGTTTCTCACTTGTTTTCACAGCTGAAGAAGCCGAATTTGCTCTAAGTGAAGCATTGCAGTGAATTGCTTGAAAAGTTCGAAGTTTTGGTTGTTGAGACTAGACAAGGGGGACGCCTTGAGTTGCTGGAGAAGTGCCATTGTTGAAGTCAAGAGAGGCGCACTTGCTGATTGCTTAAGCTTAGTTTGTTGCTGCCAGTGCTAAGGAGGACGCCTTGAAGCAGAGAAGTTGCTGAAAGTTTAAAGAGTACGAAGTTGTTAAAGCTTGTGAAGTGCGCACTTGCCAAGTAAGAAGTACGAATTTACCAAGGTGTGAGCTTGCTGATTTAAAAAAGTGCGAATTTGCTGATTGCTGATTGCTGGTGAAATACGAATTTATAGAAGTTCGAGTTGCTGAAGAGTAGTGAAGCCACTGAAGTCTACTTAGAATCCGTTTCTAAGTGTTGAAGTTCAAATTTATTGGAGAAGAAGCTGAGGTTTGCGAATGAGAAAGTTATTGCAGCTTCTAGAAGTCAACTGCAGCCCCTATGCAATGTCTTATCTTATTTTATAAATTAAATTGCTGATGAATGTTTATTATTTGCAGATGGCTGAGGCAAGGGCGACTAGCAAGGATAATGGTGCATCCAGGCAAGCTGTGATCAAGAAGCTGAGTAAGACGTTCATGCCGGAATCAAAGTTCATTTTGAAGTTGGGCAAGTTGACAGACATCAATTTGGGCTCCGTCAACCTCGAGACCTTCAAGAACAGGATGTTGGGGATTGGTAGTCATCGGCCTTCGAATACTTCGCACAACATTGTTCGAAGCGGACTATATGCAGCTGCTGGTTTTCCGCCAGCTATACAGTGTTTGGAGCTGATGATGGAGTGTGCTAATTGCTACGAGAAGGAGCACCGATCAATCATGTCACCTGATGGCCAAGTGCTAGCAAATCTTACTCCATCAGCCATTGGTGAGGCTTTTGGGATCCCGGTGCACAGGAACATGATTTACAAATCCAGAGAACGAGCTGAGCGGATGTATGCTTCTACATTCGACAGATGCACGGAGACGATTAACATTCACTGGATGAGCACTCCCAAGCCTTCTCGTGCGAAGTTGCCGAAACAAATCATAGCGCAGGACCTGAAGCAAGAGTACTATGATCTCATCATGATGCTCAGCAGGGTTGGAGGTTGCCCGCAGTCCTTCATTTTTGAGCCTTGGATGTTTTACTACATCAACCTGGTGCTAGAAGGGAAAGACTATGTCAATTGGGCCGAGATGATCAGTGATAATTTGCATGAGCAGCTCCTCAGCCTCCGAAGAACGAAGACATTTTACATGAGCTCCTACATCATTTATATGTTGGCACGTATGACAAAGTATAGGGGGATCTCTTACAAAGAACCTGTCGGATGTGGCTCTCATCAGTTCAAAATTCATGAGGCTTGTCCGCAGTTGCACCTGTCGAGCACAACTCACTACAAGCGTGTCAACGATTCTTTCACCATGTATATCACAAGATTGCTTCAGGAGCAACTACATCACCGAATCTCGAGGGATGCCCAGGAGCTAGTCGAAAGGTATGGGTGCTGGTTCATACAATTTCCGAGATTTTCTTATATTAGGCTGCAAGGTTTTTCGTCATAACCATATAGGCTGCCTAAGTACCCAACAAATAGAATATTGATGCTAGAGATATCTAGGCAGTTGCTTTCCTTTGATAAAATCCAAAAGAAGAAGAAGAAGGGAGGAATAGAATTTCCAATTGTCATGGGCAACTCGGATGAGGTGTGTCCCTCGATAAAGGCAGCTAGAGAAGCTGAAAGTGAGCTTCAGTTTTATCATTTCTCATATCATACTAGCCGACAGCATTATAACCCACATCATAACATCAAATGGGTACTGTCGGAGGAATTTAAACATAAGGCCACCATTCAGGATTATTGGGCTGATGCAGCTGATGAAATTGAAGTAAAGAAAAGGATGTTTTCCCGGTTGCCTATTACTTTCATTAGGGAATGCGAGGTTGTTCCAGTCCCGGACCAGGTGAATGAAGACATGGATGTTGTACATCCAGACTATGCAACTGTTAGAGATACTCCACTTCCACCTCCAGATTGGTCAGAGCCCGAAGTTGCAAATTTAGATACTCTTTCTATTCCTGTCCTGACATTCACTAGAGCATGGGTTGATAGACGGGTAAACAGGTTGAAGAGTAGGTCAATTGCCTTGACTTACAATATGATGGGAGATCACAAGACGCCCACCACTGGCAGGAAGAAACAAATTACATGAGGCCCAGAGTCCAGAAAGAAAGAGATAGTTCGACAAGAGACCGCTCAGCCAGAGCCTCCACGAGTCACAATTGCATCACCATTGGAGACACGTTCTCCAAGTATACAGGAGGTCTCTTTATTTGCTGATCAGAGGATTGCATTGAATCAAGTGCAGGCAGTACAGGATAATAATCAGCCTCCACGGAGAGAATCGGTTGGCCAAAGCGTCAACGCACCTGTTAGGGTTGATCAGCAGGATGATGAGGGGACTATTACTGACCCTCAGTTTCAGAAGGAATTAGGGGAGGCTATGAACGAAGATGATGATATAGTGTCAGGTGATACTCAGCCACTTGAGGACGATGAGCCTCACCAGAATGATGTAGAGGTTGAGCAAGTTAGAGAAGTAGAGGCACAAGAACAACAAGCCTTTGACATACAGTACGATGTGCCTGATTGGCTTAAGGATAGAATGAGGAGAAGCCCCAGTGAGGAGATTGATCCAGCAGTTGAGATGGAACAATTAATGAATAGGATCAGTGCACCTCCACAAAAGAAGAAAGCAAGAAAATTTTCAAAGATATCCACTGAAGAGGATGGTTCCCGTACCCTTCATGTAGCTGTGCGACGAGTTGAGTGTGACCGAAATGAAGCAGTGCCTAAGAATTATGTGGTCACGACTTTGGATTTGGGACGCCCTATTGGTACGCAGATTGTAGAGGAGTGTGATAACTCCTACCTTGCCCTCAAAGATAGGTTATTCAAGAAAGAAGGGAAATATAAGAAGTTGAAACGAGAGCACAAGGCCTTAATTGGATATGTACAGCAGCTGTCTCGTTCTCGAGGGCAGGATATACCAGTGGGTCACAGGGGTTCGTGTCGAGACGGAGAAGTTTATGGAGGACCTTTCTTTTTCTTTTCAGCAAGCATCTAATATTTTGACACGGATGGATGTAGTGGATCATGCTTGGGGCAATGCTTCTATCTACCAGAGCAAAGTTATTCAACGTCTTGAGGCATTGAGGCATGTTCCGCCGCGATTGCTGGTTGATGGAGGGGTCATTCAGGAGAATGACCGATATGATTTCTCTCGGTGGTATTCTTCGGCGATCACAGGGCGTGGCTTCTTCGATGCGGCACAGGCAGATTCAGCCAGGATACATAAGGCCATGGCTAATATTATTGACGGAGTTCAGAATACTTTCGAGGCCATATTTGCTAGGCGGCTGAATCCAGATGAAGTTAATATTGATAATTTGAGGGGTTTGCTGGTGCCTTTCTTTGCAGATGTTAAGACCTTTGTACAGGATGATTTTGAGAATACTTCTACTTTCTCCACCTTGATCCAAAACACGCAGGACTCCTTGATTGCTTGGAGAAAATCTTGTACAAGGCATGAGCATTCAGTCACAGTGTTAGAGTTTCAGTTAGATTGTGTTCCACCCATTTCGGTTCAGGAAGTTGAGGCTGTACTTGGCAGATTTGTTGAGTTGGCAGTCAGAGAGAAGGAAAATGGGAACGCACTACTGGACGAGGATCTTCTAGAAAACTGAATATGGGCATTTATTACCTTTACTATTTTTGGGAGTGAGTGGGAATCTTTGATTCATTTAATGTACCACTTCCTATTCTTCCAGTTTTTAGGTTTAGGGCTGAGGTGGCACGATTCTGGCCACTCTATTAATTGTAACCCTAGCCGTCTTTTGGGACTTGGCTAGCTATAAAAGGGGGAGTCCCCCTCATTTGTAATTCATTAGAGATTAGATCAGAGTCAGAATTGAGTTAGAGCATAGTATAGCATTGTAGACATTTTGCATATTGTGGAGAAGAAAGAAAGTTTTCCCTTTGAAAACTTTGTGGAGATTGTTGTGTAACACTTTTCATGATAATAGATCTTTTCATTGATGGTGGAATTCGTCTTGTCATGAATAGCTAGCAAGGTCTCTTCTTCCTTTCGTATCCAAGTAGCTTAATTTCATGCAAGTAGCTTACTTTGATGTGTGGTGCTTTATTGAGATAGCTTCACTTTACTCCATACCACTAGCAGCTTGTTGATGATAAGCTTGCCTTGCATGGTTGACTGGAAGTCATTTTGAGTTTAACTTCAATTGTGATTTGTATGCTTATATGCGTCGTTGTGATGGTGTGTGCATGTTAAATCATAATTTGAATATCTTTTGTTATCCCTTTGAAGATTGCACCGATTTTACTGAGGCTGTCCAACGTGAGGCTAGGTAAAATCTAGTTGAAGTCTATTGAAACGAAGCCCCACATATCCTGCATTTAGAGTAGAATAAGTTTCTTAGGCCCTACACTCTTTTACTTTCCGCACATCTCTTATTAGCTTTAGGAAAACGAGCTATATTGCCAAATCATACGCGCAAGAACCCCTTCAAATCATATATCAACTGCTAATTGTAAGAAGTCTGAATAATTGCGTAAGTCCCCTCGTAAGAACACAGCAAAACACATCAACCAAACTGGGTCTATTCTTACTTAAGGAACCTTGGCGTTGAACGTGTGAACTTTCTCGCATCTTAGCGCACGGAATACTTTGATCAAGAGAGAACGGAGTAGCCCCAAACTATTTTGTTCTTCGGCTGATTGGTGAGGTCACAAAAATCACATCAACAGAGAAAAACTGGCGCTAGAAGGAGGGCCTTCCAAGGGTTCCTACAGTTAGCAATCATATTCAGGTAAGAAGGGAATTTCATTCAAAGGAAATTCATTGGAGAAAGAAATTATCATGAGTAAAGATGGTGTTACCGCATAGAGAGATATTTCCAGTATTGCAGCCTAGCTTGGGATTCAACGACGACCAAGAAGACATCCTTTCAGGACTGAAAAATCTTGCTTGGAGGACAAAGGAGAGCTACGCCCAGTATATGAGAACTTGCTTCGTATTGGAAAAAGAAGAAGAAAAAGCTATTGAAATTCAAGTTGCAATTGAAAGAAATTTGCTGAATCAAAGACAACCACTCGCTCCTCTCCCTCGCCGACAGTAATCAGCTACATCCTGGATCACATTAGCTCATTCTCGCTCGATAAGTTGAAAAGAATTTTGAGGTCCACGCCAAGTTCATCCAAAGACTTTGTGGAGTTAGAGTTGCCTACTCGAGCAAGGAAGAAGAAAGAAGTCCGTCCAAGTAAAGAAGTTGAGTCAAGTGAAGAAGTATTTTCAAACGAAGAAGTTCAGTCAAGTGAAGAAAGCGGAGAAGAAATTACAAGTTTGTTCCGAACTCCACCAAGTACTTCGAGGTTTGCGCAGCCAAAGGTAGTTCAAGTTACCACTCCAGTGTTTGTTCAGCAACTAGTTCAGGCTACCACAACTCCAGTAATTGTATATCAAAGGAGGTATCCAAATCAAGCAATGGCTCAACTAGGAGGTCAACCAGGAGGTCAGCCAGCTCCTAATGGTGCTACCTGGCTAGTTACTAATCCATCCCCTCTTGAGTTTGCAAATTATCATGAGATGCCGAAGAATCCGGAGCATTTCTGCACCAAGTATCAAGTCAATGATCCAAACCGTTCTGCTGAGGATCACATTAAGATGTTCGAGGATCATTTGCGAAACAGACAAATTGCCTATGCAGATGTAGCTTGCAAATTGTTCCCGTATTCCTTGGGGGAAGAAGCACACTTCTGGTTTATACACTTACCAGTTGGGTCTACAAGAACATGGGAGCAAATGAAAGAAGCTTTCATTGGAAAGTTTGGTATTCCTATCACCCCAGTAGAGCTCTTCCGCCAATTCACGGAAGTAAGAAGACAAGACAAAGAGCCCATTCATGCCTTCAACAATAGATTCCAGAAAGCTCTAACAAGGCTACGTGCTCCATACGTCATTCCAGATGCTAGAGAAAACTATTACGCAGCCTTGGACCCATTGACTGCGATGTTCGTAAGGCAAGCTCATCCTATTCCGGCGGATATGAATCAAGCATACGCGAAGGCTGTAGAAGTAAGTCAGAATATGGGACAAAATATAACTGGGCCTTCTTTGTACACTGGCTTGGTCACCACAAACAATCAAATGCAGACACTTACTCTGGCATGGAATCAACAAATTTCGGCGTTGAATCCAGTCCCGCAACCAGCTTACCAGGTTACACCACCATCTGATCAATTGGTTCTCCACCCTGGGATACCTTTATCCCAGACTCCAGCTACACAGCCTGTCTATCTCCAGAACACAGTGCCACCAATGAGGACACAAGAGGAGAAAGACGAAATGAAGGAATTAGTAGAACAAATGAAAAGGCTGTCATCTGAGGTAACTCACCTCAGAAACCAAAATAATCAAATGCAATCTATGTTGAAGAATTATCAGGCACATCCAAGTGCCAATCGAGGATATCATAACAATCCTCAACACCATCAAGATGCCCATCAAGGACATGGTCATGACAACAACCATGGGTATCGAAATAACAATCAAGGATATCAAAAGAGGTCCTGGAATACCGGACCTAACAACGGAGGAGTTCCATCACCGCTAGATAACCCGCCGCCTCCAGAGAATCGTCCCACAAACAGAGTATTTTTGGAAGAAGCTGCTATGTCCGGATGGTGTCGGCTTCACAACACGAGTCAACACTCAGAGTTACAGTGCCATGAATTTCAAGTAGCGGCTGATATTTTTAAAGAAGTAAAAAGCACGGAGGGTACTGAGAATCCTTCGACCATTGGATATGAAATTGTCCCAGTGCAAAGGTATGACCAGGCACTGATCATAGAAAATGTTAATGTTGTATCTGAATATCAAAGCTACGCGCCGCCAGAAGTTAATTATAGATTTCCACCAGCTTCGGCAAATGGTCCCGTGGAGGCGCCAGAAGCTCAAGTTTACGAGGAAGCTCAAGTTTATTCAGAAACTCAGATGTATTCAGAAATTCAGGACAGTTACTCAGAGGAGCCACTTGAGCAAGGTAACTACATTTTTCCACCTCTCAACAATAGTGTGTTGGTAGAAGGGAGAAGAGAGGTGCAGGCATTTCAGACTTCCGGAGGGGCAGCACCTAAAGTGTACCAAAGGACTTATCATCAGAAAGAGCCCTTGATGTCCTCAATTCCTCCGAATAATTTTGCAACCCCGCCGAATCCAAACGCGAGTAACAATCCAAGTTTACCAAGGGATTCACCAAAGTACAAACAACAGAACATGATGCAGAATAGAGATGGACAGCAGACTGTCCAGCAACAGCCTATTCACGTGATGCAGCGTCCTCAAAGGGACAATCTTCCAAGAGATGATATGAAAAGATTAAGTTCCTACGTGCTAGATGAAGTGAAGAAGATAAAAGTAAGTCTTCCCTTGTATGAGTTGATGAAGATCTCAGAAGTTAGAGACAATTCTGGGAAGCCTGTACGAGACACCAGTTGTAAAGAGTATGTCTCAAGAAACACCTAGGAATCTTCCAGTCAACACCCAACCCTGTCCCATACAGAGCGCAAACATGGTAGAAGAGGTGCCTCACGTGCCGTTTAACACTTGGGAGACCCTACAACAGTATCAGGGTTTTGTGGGGGTAGTACAAGGATCTTCAAGTGAGCCCGAGAAGCCAAAAATTGAAGACAAGAGAAGAGTCAGATTCAATTTGCCCACAAAACAAAAGCAAGAGCAGACACAAAGGGTCACCCAGGGCAATCAAATTCAATTGGATAAGGGAAATGAAAAGAAGAATATTGTACCAGAAGAAAAGAAGAAACCAGTTGTATTCTATCAAGGGAAGGATGAGCCCGCCCCGTTCTTGGTATCAGTTAGAATCTTTGGAAAGTTATTGCACAATTGTTTGATTGATTCCGGTGCTTCTAGCAACGTCATGCCATTGAAGGTGTGTCAAAGGTTGGGTATAGTCCCGTTGCATACCACAAAGAAGGTGACCCAATTAGACAAGACTGAAGTTCCAGTGGTCGGGGAGTTGAATAATATTCATATGCAGTTGTCAGCTGATCCCCAAATCCAAAGCTGTATTGACATATCCGTAGTCGATATACCAGATGGGTACGGCATGTTGTTGAGCAGAGACTGGGCAAGAAAGTTAAATGGATATATTGCGACTGATTTCTCTCACATGTGGCTTCCATGGAAGGGAGTCCCAAATCAAATCAAGATTGAGAGTACACCGAGGCTGAAGTTAATGATCACTGAATATGGTGAGGATAATGAGATTATGTTTGTAGAAACCGACTGAGGCTCGTATAGGCCCGTCAAACAGGAAGTATTGATGCTACAAACTACAAGTGAAAAGAGATGTTTTGAAGATGCCACCCCTTCCACCGAAGTTTTGATTGAAAGTGACTCAAGTGATAGTGAAGGTGGAGGAACTTTTGAGAGCTTCAGGGACTTTGTCCTGAACAGTGTCAAACAAGAAACGGAGTTAGGAAAAGATGCTTCCATCAAGGATTTGCTGCTTCCCAACTGGTGCAGAATACACGAGGCATTCCACTCTGAGATCACTTGTGCCATGTGCAAAGTGGCATTAGAACAAGTTGCTAGGCTCGTTCAACCAACTTCACCGCAAGAACATCAGAAGACAAGTAAAGAGAACAGCGTTTTAATAGAGGAACTCGTAGAAGATGATACCACTCAGTCTAAGATTGAAGAAAAGGTTTCAGAGGTATGCTTACAAGAGAAGACACGTATTCAGTCTCCCAACACTCCTACACAGGATCAAGTATGGACTTTGAGGTTCGATGGATCAAAGTCAAATAAAGGAAATGGAGCAGGATTTGAATTGGTTAGCCCAACAGGAGAAGCTTATTTGGGTGCTTACAGGCTCCAGTTTTCATGCACCAATAATGTTACTGAATATGAATCCTTGATCCACGGATTGCTCCTTGCAATTCGAAAGGGAGCCAAGATCGTACACGCCATTGGGGATTCTGACATCGTGGTCCGCCAAGTAAGGAAACAGTTTGCCTGCCATGACAAGAGATTGAACCGCTATCGAAATAGAGTCTGGGACCTCATTGAAAGCTTTGACGCGTTCAATATAAAGCAAGTTTATAGATCCAAGCACACCGTTGCAAATTCTTTAGCACAAGCTGCCAGTTCCTTGGAGCCACTGGCAATGGAAGGATTGAAGAAATTTACAGTAGAATTGGTTTCAACCCCAGCCATCCCTGATAACATAAAGAATTTCCAAGTGTTCGATGATGATAAACAAATTCTGGACTTTCTCACATGCTCAGGAGTGTTTGAAGCACAGATCATAGATGAGGAAGACACTGAAGAAGCAGAATACGACACAGAAGGAATTCTAAATTTGAAGACTAATGTAATTCCAAAAGGAATGGTTGAATTAGAAAGGCTATTTGATACTGACAGATTGAGTAGAAATCAAAGCACTCAAGGCAATGATTGTGAAGCTGTCAATTTAGGAACAGATGAGCAAGTGAAAAATGTTTTTATTGGGAAAGTTTGTACACCTGAAGAGAAAGAAGGCATCTTGAGAGTAATGAAAGAATTTCCAGAGGTGATAGCCTGGGGATACGAAGATCTCAAGACATATGATACATCACTGATTACACATACGATACCATTAAAGCCAGGCAGTAAGCTATTTAGACAAAGGCAGAAGCCAGTGAATCCATTGTTAGAGCCGTTGATCTATCAGGAAGTCAAGAAGCTCCTTTCTGCTCGAATTATTTTTCCAGTGAGGCACTCCACGTGGGTCGCCAACCTTGTCCCAGTCAGAAAAAAGAATGGAGAAATAAGGCTGTGTGTAGACTTCCGCAATTTGAACAGGGCCTCCGAGAAGGATAATTATCCCTTGCCTTCGTTAGATGAAGTATTACAAATAGTGAATGGTTCACAAATGATGTCCTTCTTGGACGGATATTCCGGCTACAATCAAGTGATGGTTGAACATGAGGATAGATTGAAGACAGCGTTCACCACGAAATGGGGAACCTTTGCCTACAGGAGAATGCCTTTCGGCTTAATCAACGCAGGAGCCACTTTCCAGCAAGCAATGGACATCGCTTTTCGAGATCTTGTCGGAAAGTGTATAATTATATACATGGATGACCTAACTGTGTTCTCAAAGAAAAGAGGAGATCACGTTGAAGATTTAAGGAAGATATTTCAGAGATGCAGAAGGTTTGGTGTTTCTCTGAATGCTAAGAAATGCATATTTGGTGTCACCGAGGGAAAACTATTGGGTCATGTTATTTCAGAGAAGGGCATATCAATTGACCCGGAACGTATTGAGCTTATCTCAAGGATTGGTTTGCCAAGAAGTCAGAAAGAGTTGAGATCGTTCTTTGGCAAGATTAATTTAGTTAGAAAGTTTATAACTGGGTTTGCCGAAATAGTGAGACCGTTAAATGCGATGTTGAAGAAGGATGCAAAGGTTGAGTGGACCCCACAGACCAGGAAGGCTTTTGATGAGATCAAGCAAGCCATAGTGGACGCTCCAGTGCTGGTCAGTCCAGACTATACAAAGCCTTTCTATCTGTATTCATTTGCCTCAGAGCATACCTGCGCTGCAGTATTGACCCAAAGAACCGAAGAAAAGGATGAACACCCAATTGCTTTTATGAGCTCACCCTTGAAAGAAGCAGAGTTGAGATATCCAAGCATTGAGAAGCAAGCATACGCTTTAGTGAAAGCTGTCAAGAAATTCAGACATTACATCTTGAGAAGCAAGGTTCATGCAATAGTTTATGACGCCACAGTGAAGACTTTGCTGATACAGAATGAGTTAGGAGAAAGAAGAGGTAAGTGGGTCGCCACTTTGCAAGAATATGATATTGAAATACAACCGATGAAGTTAGTCCGAGGACAAGTTTTGGCTCAGACGATCGCAATGGTTGGTCCAGGATTGGTTCAACAAGCTTATGTGTTAGAGGAAGTGTCTCCCGGAGAATGGTATGACGACACTGTCTATTATTTGCTGAATCACAGATGCCCTCGCCATTTGAATCCTGTGCAGCAAAGAGCATTGAGAATGAGAAGTCAGAGATTTATGCTTCAGGGATCAGTTCTCTATAGGAGGAATTATGAAGGAATTTATTTGAGATGTGTAGGAAAACAGGAAGCAAAGCAGTTAATGGAACACTTTCACGAGAAGTTTGGAAATGGGCACGGAGGAAGTCTAGCCACAGCCCACCAGATTTTAAGAGCTGGATACTATTGGCCCACGCTCTTTAAAGACACGTATGAACATGTGAAGGCTTGTCACGTTTGTCAGACAGCGGCAAATAGGGGAAGGCATCCCGCCATGCCCTTGCAACCAGTGATTGAACTGAGACCTTTTGCAAAATGGGGACTAGATTTTATTGGTACAATCAATCCGCCGTCATCAAGACAACACAGATATATTTTGACAGCGACAGACTACTGCACCAAATGGACAGAAGCTCAGGCTTTGAAGCAATGCACGTCAGATGTGGTTATCAGGTTTCTTGAAGAGAATATTGTGACAAGATTTGGATGCCCCCATGTCCTAGTCAGCGACAATGGTTCAGCCTTCTCCTCGCTGAAGTTTTCCAACTGGGCTTTTGAGTACGGAATTACACTGAAGTTTTCCTCTAATTATTATCCGTAGGGGAATGGACTAGCAGAGTCCACAAACAAGAATTTATTGAATGCCATTAAGAAGTTACTGGACAAGAATCCGAAAGATTGGCACACGCAGTTGAGGTTTGCTCTATGGGCAGACAGGATAAGAACAAAGAGTTCTTTAGGGACATCACCATACCATTTGGTCTACGGACAGGATCCAGTTTTTCCAGTACAACTGAGGATCCCAACTCTCCAGTTCATTCAGGAATATCTCAAGGGAGAGGATCAAGTTCAAACAAGATTGTCCCAGCTGATGCACTTAGAAGAGAAAAGAGATGAAGCCCTTGAGAATCTGGCAAAACACCAAGTGGTGGTGAAGAGATGGTTCGATAAGCAAGCTAAGATCAAGTCGTTCCGGATTTCTGACTTGGTTTTATATTGGGACAAGGCCCATGAGAAGAAAGGTGACCACGACAAATTCGACAAATTGTGGTTGGGCCCATATCAGATTTCTGAAATCCTTGGAGATAATGCATTTAGATTGCGAACATTGACAGGGGAGGATGTCCCGTTGCCCGTCAACAGACAGTTCCTCAAACATTATTTCCAGTCCTAGGTTCTCTTCGAGAGCCTATCTTGTAACATAGTTAGATTAGGTTTGCTTTCTCATTCTTTGCTTTCCGTTTTCTTTCCTGTTTTTTTTTTCTTTCGTTTTGGTTTTGGTTTGTTGCCCTTTGGGTTTTTGGTTTGGCGCTCCCGTCCCTTGAGTTGTCCGCTCAAGTGGTTTTGGTTTGGAATGGGCAAGGATTTAGGGTTTTCCCATTGCGAAGGGGGTGATGATGTTTTAACTTTCACAACGTGGTTTCTTTCCACTGGAATTTGCATAAATTTTTGAAAAGGACTAAGGTTGTTTTCCTCTTGTTATCATCCAGTTAGAGATTGAACTCGTCTCGGGAGGTTAACCCGTTATTGTGTCTCAACACATGAGTTTAAAGACCTTAAAAATCTTACCTATATCCATTCTGAGTCACTTTGGTTTCTTGGGAAAGGTCTTGGCAGGTGAAAATCTTACGTCTTGCTTCAGCGCCACTACAATTCTCAAACCCAGTGGAGGCTTCATTGCCTGCCAGCCAATCAAGGAATTGACGGAGAAATCAAACGAAGGAAAGAGAATGTGCTTAAAGGAAATATCTGAAAAGAAAAGGAAAGAAAATGAAAAACGAAAGAAAATATTATGAAATATTGGTTTTGGCAACATACGAGTAACTCCACCGAGGCTATGGACGCCTGGCTGGCAGTGGAGCAATATTCGTGAGAATTGTAGCGACAACCTCGTTGGGGCTATGGACGCCTGACCGGCAGCGAGGCAATGTCCAGGATGCTTTTGAAGTTAAAATATTTATATAACTTGTCACGGCCGATTCCGGAAGTCGATATGGTTTAGAGATGGAACGAATGCACACACTCACAGGGTTTTAGATGAAAGTGTTCTGATCCAATATCGGATTCTTCTCCCCTTTTGAGTAAGTGTCCTTTCCGTATGATGGTTTGAGGAAGACTAATCTGAGTTCAATTCTTAAAGTGTTTTTCAACACTTTCCCGTGGAGTCGCCAGATGTTGTGACCTTTTCACACATCGCCCATTCAAAATGGGAACCCCCTAATTTTTGCTCCATTCTGGTCTTTTGGCTTGCGTTGTTCTTCTCTCTCTCTCGCTCTGTCTCTTTTCTGATGTCCGCCTTTCAAGGGGTTGCCACCGTCAGTCAGTTTAAATGTGAAATTGGCCAAGTCTGAAAATTAGGGTTTCATCATTTCTGGTCAGTCTAAGGTCGAATAGGGTGAATAAATTGAAAAGTGAGCTTAACATTGTTGTCAGTGTGCTTCCAGCAGGCTCTCAGCAAATTTTCGTCAGATTCTGAGGTACTTACTATTTTTAGTAAGTGTGAAATTCAGGGCAGTTCGTCAACATTTTCAAAATTCCGATAGTCACAAGGCATTCAAAACGCATCAAACTACTCGCGTGCAAAATTTGAGCAAAAACGGACAACTTACTATTTTTAGCAGTCCAGCTTCCGGGGCAAATTTCAGGGTTCAGATGCAGAGTTTTTCTTTGCATGTCTGCATATTCCTTCTGGGTTTTTCGAAACCTTCGCAATGATATAACATGCAAAACGAGACGACCACTTTTAGAATTCAGTCTTCCGAGGCTATTTTTAGGGTTTGCATGTCAAGGTTTCTTTTGCATGTCGGGTGATTCCTGATGGGTTTTTCGAGACCTACGCGATGGTGTGACATGCAAATAAAGATTCTCACTAAGTAAGGAACTTGCTATTTTTAGCAGGTGTGTCCCAGCAGCCGCTTCCCAACAATTCAAAATCACGAGCCGATCGCAATGCCATAGAAACGAGAGCAAACAGAGATCTTTTGATACGCATGCAAAGCGAATTAGGGTTTCCAACTTCGGGGCCCAAAAAGAGGCACAAAAGGTCAGAATTTTCGAAAACTGATGTAAACCACCGCGATCAGCGTCCTTCAGGCTATCTACTGGTGAAATTTCAAGTCAAACGGAGCACTTACTATTTTTAATAAGTCAATTTGGAAACTGGCTAAAAATAGCAAATTGACTGCATGCGTTGGTGTCGACAGTAAGGTCACGTGGTGAGGAGCGCCTCTTTCAAATTTCAAGTCGATCGGAGCAGTGGAGCTATCAGAAACAAGAGGTTACTATTTATAGTAAGCCACCTTCAGAAACAGGCTAAAAATAGCAGGGTGACTAAAAATGGCAGTGTCGACAGGGCAACAAGGTAATCAGGATGCAGTGTGCAAAATTTCAAGTCGTTCTGAGTATCAGAGATGCAAATTCAGGGGGCTTACTATAAATAGCAGGGCATGGAAAACTGGCGAAAACGAAGAAAAAAATTCTAAGTCTGAAGCTTGTCCTGCAGCCATGGCAAAATGCGCCTAGCTAATGAGGAGGCATGGAAAATTTCTAAGAGTGTTGAGTTCGTCCAGTGCACAGGCCAAAATGCGCCCAAGGAGAGAAAGTCAAAGGAAGTCAACGTCTTTCATCCTTCTGCCCAGCCTAAATGCGCCTTCAAGCATATGCCAAGCACGAAAAATTTCTAAGTATAAGTTCATCCTTCATCAGGGGCAAAATGCGCCCAAAGCACAAGTGGTCAAAGAAAAGTCAACGTTTTTTATCCTGTTGGCCTAGCAAAATGCGCCCACTTTGAAGAAGAAAAAGGTTGAAAAATTTTCTAAGTGTAGAAATCCGCCACCCCCCTCAAAATTGGCCCATCCTGCAGCAGGGTAAAATGCGCCCAAAATGAAAGGAGGTCAAAGCAGTCAAAGTTTTTCCATCCTCCTCAGCGGGTGAAATGCGCCCAAGTTGCAAAGTAGTCAAAGCAAAGTCAACGTTCTTCATCCTCCTCAAGGGGAAAAATGCGCCCAAATACATGCATGTCAGGATGAAAAAGTGGAAGGCGAAGGGTCACTTCAATGCGTAGTAAAAAGTTCATCCATCAGCTATGTCTAAATGCGCCCAAAAGAGGAATGGGTCAAACAAGTCAACAATCTTTATCCTCCACCTACATGAAAATGCGCTCAAGTAAGAGGAGGGTCAACAAGTCAAAGAAACTCGTCCTCCTCACCCTCCTAAATGAGCCCAAACAAGGATATGTGAAGACAAAAAAGGGAAGTCGAAGAGTCATCCTCTTCCCAAGCCAAAATGCGCCCAAGTTGAGGTGTAAAAAGTGACTGAGGGTGGTAAATAAGGTGAAAAATATTGCCAAGGCGTGGTAAAAGGTGGTAAGTGCTAGGCGTTTTCCTTCATCAAGTGCTAAATGTGCCTAGAGTGGAAAGAGTGGAAAATGTTTTCCTAGCGCCTGAGGTGGAAAATTTTCTAAGGCGTGGTGAAGTGTATTCAAGATAATATGCTAAGGCGTGATTTTTTTATTTTTTTTTTGTAATCCCCTCTTCAAGTGTTATGCGCCTAGAGGAATGAAATAAAATGTGAAGTAAAGCAACTTGCTAGGTGATGAAGAATTTTCAAGATGAATATCTTCCTTCAACTATAAAATGCGCCTAAAACTTTGAATAACAAACAAAAAAATAAAAAATAAAAAATAAAATATTGCCTAGGCGCTGGGACTTCAAATAAATTGCCTTTCAAGTATGAAGTGAGTGAGAAATAAAATGTGCTAGACGTCCTCTCGAGAAATTTTCTAAGTGAAGTTGATGTTTTTCCTCCACTGGCGAGTGAGCTAAAATTTCCTAAGGAAAATTCTCAGAGTGCAAGATGATTTAAAAAATTTTCTGAGGCAAATTATTTTCTTCTTAGAAAATACGCCTGGAGCTCAAGGTGGTGAAATTTTTTGAAGCCCGAGCAAATTTTCTCAGCAGTGAAGCCTGGAGGATGATGATGATGCAAGATGAATTCAAATTCTTCAAGTCAGAGCAACAAGAAATCTTCACAGGCGAAGAATGGATTTTATTTGACAGAGTAATATTTTTCTAAGGTTAAAAATTCAAAAATTAAATGAACCCGTTCGTTGGGTACCCATGGATTTGAAGCGTTCTGAAGAAAATTTTCTTCTGGGTACTGAACATTCACGATGATAGATGGATTTCCAAGTCTTCTGAACTTCGCCGACACTATTTCAGTGAAGAATTTAATCAGTGCTCAAATTGTGAATTTTCCTAAGGGAGAATTTAAAATTTTCTAAGGCAAAGATGAATAAAATGTGTTTTCAAAATGAGTTTTTCCAAATGATGAATTTGAAGTGAGTTGCCTAGACGATTTTGATTGAATTCTTCGAAGATAAAATTTTCCAGAGATGAGGAGAAGTTGAATTCGAATTCAAACGACAGAGCTCCGGCTGGTGAGTTAAAAAAGATGAATTTAAATTAATTTTTTCGAAAATGAATTCAAAAGATGCCAGTCAAAGTTAAGTTTCTAGAAGAGCAAGATTCCCGACGTCGAGAGACAAGTGTCAGAAATACCAGAGAGGGAAAATTCGAATTCTCGAAGTGGAGTAGTGGAAGTTTAATGCACGGGCTAAAATTGGCTCCTTCTAGAGATCGATTTTGAGCTATAAAATGAAGAAGTTTCTCACTTGTTTTCACAGCTGAAGAAGTCGAATTTTCTCTAAGTGAAGCATTGCAGTGAATTGCTTGAAGAGTTCGAAGTTTTGGTTGTTGAGACTAGTCAAGGGGGACGCCTTGAGTTGCTGGAGAAGTGCCATTGCTGAAGTCAAGAGAGGCGCACTTGCTGATTGCTTAAGCTTAGTTTGTTGCTGCCAGTGCTAAGGAGGACGCCTTGAAGCAGAGAAGTTGTTGAAAGTTTAAAGAGTACGAAGTTGTTAAAGCTTGTGAAGTGCGCACTTGCCAAGTAAGAAGTACGAATTTACCAAGGTGTGAGCTTGCTGATTTAAAAAAGTGCGAATTTGTTGATTACTGATTGCTAGTGAAATACGAATTTATAGAAGTTCGAGTTGCTGAAGAGTAGTGAAGCCACTGAAGTCTACTTAGAATCCGTTTCTAAGTGTTGAAGTTCAAATTTATTGGAGAAGAAGCTGAGGTTTGCGAATGACAAAGTTATTGCAGCTTCTAGAAGTCGATTGCAGCCGCTATGCAATGTCTTATCTTATTTTATAAATTAAATTGCTGATGAATGTTTATTATTTGCAGATGGCTGAGGCAAGGGTGACTGGCAAGGACAATGGTGCGTCCAGGCAAGCTGTGATCAAGAAGCTGAGTAAGACGTTCATGCCGGAATCAAAGTTCATTTCGAAGTTGGGCAAGTTGACAGACACCAATTTGGGCTCCGTCAACCTCGAGACCTTCAAGAACAGGATGTTGGGGATTGGTAGTCATCGGATACTTCGCACAACATTGTTCGAAGCGGACTATATGCAGCTGCTGGTTTTCCGCCAACTATACAATGTTCGGAGCTGATGATGGAGTGTGCTAATTGCTACGAGAAGGAGCACCGATCAATCATGTCACCTGATGGCCAAGTGCTAGCAAATCTTACTCCAGCAGCCATTGGTGAGGCTTTCGGGATCCCGATGCACAGGAACATGATTTACAAATCCAGAGAACGAGCTGAGCGGATGTATGCTTCTGCATTCGAGAGATGCACGGAGATGATTAACGTTCACTGGATGAGCACTCCCAAGCCTTCTCGTGCGAAGTTGCCGAAACAGATAATAGCGGAGGACCTGAAGCAAGAGTACTATGATCTCATCATGATGCTCAGCAGGGTTGGAGGTTGCCCGCAGTCCTTCATTTTTGAGCCTTGGATGTTTTACTACATCAACTTGGTGCTAAAAGGGAAAGACTATGTCAATTGGGCCGAGATGATCAGTGATAATTTGCATGAGCAGCTCCTCAGCCTCCTGTTGTGACCTTTTCACACATCGCCCCATTCAGATGGGGACCCCCTTATTTTTGCCCCGTTCCGGTCTTTTGGCTTGGGTTTTTCCTCGCTCTCTTGCTCTGTCTCTTTTCTGGTGTCTGTCTTTCCGGGGGTTGTGTCGTCATTGAGCTTAAACGTGAAAATATTGGCCAATTCTAAAATTAGGGTTTCATCTTTTCTGGCCAATTCAAGGTCGAGTAAAGTCAGTAAATTGAAAATAGAACTTAACAATGTTGTCAGCAGACATCCAGCAGGCTTCCAGCCAAATTTCATCAGATTCCGAGATACTTACTATTTTTAGTAAGTCTGCAATCCTGGGCAATTTGTCAGCATTTTTGAGATTCTGATCATCACACGCATTCGCAGTATATCGGATCATTGCATGCCAAATTTGAGCACTGGACAACTTACTATTTTAGCAACCGCTTCCAGACAAATTTCAGGTCCGTGATGCAGATTTTCTTTGCATGTCCGATTTCCTTCTGGTTTTTCGGACCTTCGGACGATATAACATGCAAGTCGAGATGACCACTTTCGGATTCAGCCTTCCGAGGCTATTTTTAGGGTTTGTATGTCGAGTTTCTTTTGCATGTCAGTGATTCCCTGATGGTTTTTCGAGAGCTTCGCGATGGTGTGACATGCAAACAAGGATTCTCACTCAAGTAAGGAACTTGCTATTTTAGCAGTGTATGTCCCAGCCACCCAAGAGTTCGATTCACGAAGCCGATCACAGTTGTTGCGTAAACGAAGACAAACTGGAGATCTTTGATACGCATGCGCAAGTTAGGTTTCCGAGCCTAAAAATAGGCATCAAAAGTCAAAAATCTTCAAAATCCGGATGTAAACCACGCGATCGTTCTTCAGCTTTTGCGGTGAAATTTCGGTCAACGGAGCACTTACTATTTATAGTAAGTCAAATTGGAAACGGCTAAAAATAGTAAATCAGTTGCATGCATCAGTGTCGGCAGGTCACGGGTGAGGATCGCCTCATTCGAATTTCAACTCGATCGGAGCTTGGGAGCTATCAGAAACATGAGCTTACTATTTATAGTAAGCCACCTTCAAAACAGGCTATAAATAGCAGGGTGACTAAAAGTGGCAGTGTCGACGGGTTGATAGGGTTATGAAGAAGCTATGTTTGAAATTTCAAGTTGATCCGAGCTTCAGAAGTGCAAAATTGAGAAGACTTACTATAAATAGCAGGGCACGATACTGGCGAAGGATGATGAAAATTTGTCTAAGTCTGGAGTTTCGTCCAGCAGGCCTGGCAAAATGCGCCCAGATTGATGAAGAGGCATAAAATTTCAAAGTATGGCGTTCATCCTGCTCAGGGGGCAAAATGCGCCCAAGGTACAAAAGTCAAAGAGAAGTCAATGATTTTTATCCAGTAGCCAGGCCAAAATGCGCCCAACTTGAAGCATGAGAGCTGGAAATTTTTCTAAGTCTTAAACTTGTCCTCCTCACCCCTCCAAATGCGCCCATCCTGCAGCTGGGGTGAAATGCGCCCAAAAGGAGAGAAAAAGTCAACAAGTCAAAAGATTCTCATCCTCCACCATGGCTAAAATGCGCCCAAGGGATGTGGATAGCATGGAAAATTTCTAAGTGTCAAGGTTTATCCTCCACCCCCTTCAAAATGCGCCCAACAACAAGCTGGTCAAAGGGGTCAAACATCTTCATCCTCCTCCATGGGCAAAATGCGCCCAAACTAGCTCAAGTCAAGACAAAAAGTGGGAGGTGAAGAGTCACCCAAGGACGTTGGAGAGAGTTCATCCACTAGACACATCAAAATGCGCTCAAGGGGAGAGAAAGTCAACAAGGTCAAAGAATCTCGTCCTCCTCCATAGGCAAAATGCGCCCAAAATGAGCCATGTAAGGACAAAAGGGAGGAAGTCAAAGGGGCTCCTATTAGGGGCGTTACAAGTCTTATCCCTCATGCATGCTAATATGCGCCAACCTCCAGGCAAGACATGCAAAATATTTTCCAAGTGCAAGAATCTCGTCCACCTCATATGCCTAAGTGCGCCCATGTTTAAAAGGGGTCAACAAGTCAAAAGGCTGGGCGTGGGAAACTTTATCCTTCTTGCATGGCCAAATGCGCCCAAAAGGGGGCATGTGAAGACAAAATAAGGAAGGCGTTAGAAATATTATTCTTCCACAAGCATAATGTGCGCCCAAGTGTGTAAGGTGGTGGCTGATGGAAAATAAAACATTGCTGGGCGTGGTGAAGTTGAATACTCCTCTCCAAGTGTGATATGCGCCATGTAAAGAGATAGTAAAAGTTGATAAGTGAATAATGCTAGGCGTGGTGAAGATATTTTCTAAGTGTGAAATAAAATCCAAGATGTTGAAGATGATTGCTAGAGCCTTGGAAATTTTATGGAGAATAAAATACAAAGGATGAATAATGCATGCCAGATGAAAAATAAATTAAGTGTGATGCGCTTTCAAGAAAAAAATTTCTAAGTAAGTTGATGAACTAAAATTTTCCCTCGCAGGCAAGGTGGACAGAGTTGAGTAAATTTTCCTAAGGCAAAATTTTCAAGGTGATCAAAAATTTTCTAAGGCACAAATGTTTCCTCCTCTAGAAGATACGCCTAGGCTCTGAGGAGATAAGATTTTCCTGAAGCGTGAACGGAATTGCCAGAGGTGAAGTCAGAGAATGCCAGTCGCACAGGTTGAAAAATATTTTCAAGTCAGAGCAACAAGAAATCTTCACAGATGTGAAAAACGGATTTAAATTTCACAGGGAAATAATTTTCTAAGGTTCAAAATTCAAGAAGATTAAATGAACCCGTTCGTTGTGCACCCATGAGTTCGACGCGTTCTGGAGGAAATTTTCTTCTGGGCATTGAGGATTATCGATGAGGAGTTGATTTTAAGGTCTTCCATGCTTCGCTGCGGCCTTCAGGATGGATATTTTGGATGGACCTCAAGTTGATGAATTTTCCTAAGGGATATTTTAAAATTTTCTAAGGCAAATGTGAAGTAAATGTGTTTTCAAGGTAAAATCCTCCGGACAATGAATTTGAAAGTGATCGCCTAGATGATTTCTGATCGAGTTCCTGATGAAGGAATTTCTTCTCAAGCCAGAGTTAAATGAAATATCAGAGTGAAGTACACCAGGCAGAATACGAGATGGGTTGAAAATTTGGCTAAGGCATCATGTAGAAGAATGAAGTTGACTAGCGAGGACGATGAACGCTTGGAAGTTTGAGCATAATAATCAGGTAAGTAAGTTGAGCTTAGATTATGAAGTGTTCTAATACCCTTCTCCTTGCTTGTTTTGCAGGAGGAATGTCGAGGCCAGAGCACGATGACTTGAAGTGGAAGCACGAGGAAGATGAGTTTCAATCTCGAAGGAGAAAAAGTTGCAAGAAAATGACTAAGTGTTGGGACTTAGTATAATTCAAAGTGACGAAGATGAAGACCCTCAAGTGGAAGAAGTCAAAGAACAACGCCAAGAAAGAAGATCGAGAACAGTGTGAACGCGTCTACAAACGGAATCTTCTAGAAGGATGATGGAGGACATTATGGCGCATTTATTACCCCACTCTCCTCTGTGGCGGTTTTTAGGGCAATATTATTTAAGGCTGAGGTGGCACGATTCTGGCCACTCTATTGATTGTAACCCTAGCCGTCTTTTGGGACTTGGCTAGCTATAAAAGGGGGAGTCCCCCTCATTTGTAACATTAGAAAGTAGACAGTAGAGAGGATCAGGGTAGAATTAGAGTAGAGGGACAACTTAGAAGTAGCTTAGAAGTAGATTGATAGTGTAGTTTGGAGAAGAAAGAAAGTTTTCCCTTTGAAAACTTTTGAGGAAATTGTTGTGTAACACATTTTATGATAATAGATCTTTTCATTGATGATGGAATTCGTCTTGTCATGAAATGCTAGCAAGGTTTCTTCTTCCTTTCGTATCCAAGTAGCTTAAATTCATGCAAGTAGCTTACTTTGGTGTGTGGTGTTTTACTAAGATAGCTTCGCTTTATTCCATACCACTAGCGGCTTGTTGATGATAAGTTCGCCTTGTGTGGTCAACTGGACATTACCTTGAGTTTAACTTCAGTTGTGATTTATATGCTTATATGCGTCGTTGTGATGGTGTATGCATGTTAAGTCATAATTTGAACATCTTTTGCTATTTCCCTTGAAGATTGCACCGATTTTGCTGAGGCTGTCCGACGGAGGCTAGGTGAAATCCGGTTGAAGTCTATTGAAAGTGAAGCTCCACATATCCTGCATTTAGAATAGAACATAAACTTCTTAGGCCCTACACCCTTTTCAATTCAGTACTTTCTGGTTAGAATAGGAAACCCGCACTTCATAGATAAATCTTTCGAGCATTTGAATCCCTTTCTCCAGCTGAACAATTCTGTAAGTCCCCTTGAAATACCAGCAAATCACATCGAGCCAAACTGAGCCTATTCGCATTAAAGGAACCTTGGAGTTGAACGCATGAACTTTCTTGCAATCTTAGCATGCGGAATACTTTGATCAAGAGAGAATAGGGAAGCCGTTGGCAACTTTATTCTGCGTTGGTGCGGTCATAAAAAACACATCAACACCTCCGAACAACGAAGACATTTTACATGAGCTCCTACATCATTTATATGTTGGCACGTATGACGAAGTACAGGGGGATCTCTTACAAAGAACCTGTCGGATGTGGCTCTCATCAGTTCAAAATTCATGAGCCTTGTCCGCAGTTGCACCTGTCGAGCACAACTCACTACAAGCGTGTCAATGATTCTTTCACCATGTATATCACAAGATTGCTTCAGGAGCGGCTACATCACCGAATCTCGAGGGATGCCCAGGAGCTAGTCGAAAGGTATGGTTGCTGGTTCATACAGTTTCCGAGATTTTCTTATATTAGGCTGCAAGGTTTTTCGTCATACCCATATAGGCTGCCTAAGTACCCAACAGATAGAATATTGATGCTAGAGATATCTAGGCAGTTGCTTGCCTTTGATAAAATCCAAAAGAAGAAGAAGAAGGGAGGAATAGAATTTCCAATTGTCATGGGCAACTCGGATGAGGTGTGTCCCTCGATACAGGCAGCTAGAGAAGCTGAAAGTGAGCTACAGTTTTATCATTTCTCATATCATACTAGCCGACAGCATTATAACCCACATCATAACATCAAATGGGTACTGTCGGAAGAATTTAAACATAAGGCCACCATTGAGGATTATTGGGCTGATGCAGCTGATGAAATTGAAGTAAGGAAAAGGATGATTTCCCGGTTGCCAGGTGAATGAAGACATGGATGTTGTACATCCAGACTATGCAACTGTTAGAGATACTCCACTTCCACCTCCAGATTGGTCAGAGCCCAAAGTTGCAAATTTAGATACTCTTTCTATTCCTGTCCTGACATTCACTAGAGCATGGGTTGATAGACGGGTAAACAAGTTGAAGAGTAGGTCAATTGCCTTGACTTACAATATGATGGGAGATCACAGGACGCCCACCACTGGCAGGAAGAAACAGATTACACGAGGCCCAGAGTCCAGAAAGAAAGAGATAGTTCGACCAGAGCCCGCTCAGCCAGAGCCTCCACGAGTCACAATTGCATCACCATTGGAGACACGTTCTCCAAGTATACAGGAGGTCTCTTTATTTGCTGATCAGAGGATTGCATTGAATCAGGTGCAGAAAGTATAGGATAATAATCAGCCTCCACAGAGAGAATCGGTTGGCCAGAGCGTCAACGCACCTGTTAGGGTTGATCAACAGGATGATGAGGGGACTATTACTGACCCTCAGTTTCAGCAGGAATTAGGGGAGGCTATGAACGAAGATGATGATATAGTGTCAGGTGATACTCAGCCACTTGAGGACGATGAGCCTCACCAGAATGATGTAGAGGTTGAGCAAGTTAGAGAAGTAGAGGCACAGAAACAGCAACCCTTTGACATACAGTACGATGTGCCTGATTGGCTTAAGGATAGAATGAGGAGAAGCCCCAGTGAGGAGATTGATCCAGCAGTTGAGATGGAACAATTTTTGAATAGGATCAGTGCACCTCCACAAAAGAAGAAAGCAAGAAAATTTTCAAAGATATCCACTGAAGAGGATGGTTCCCGTACCCTTCATGTAGCTGTGCCACGAGTTGAGTGTGACCGAAATGAAGCAGTGCCTGAGAATTACGTGGTCACGACTTTGGATTTGGGACGCCCTACTGGTGCGCATATTGTAGAGGAGTGTGATAACTCCTACCTTGCCCTCAAAGATAGGTTATTCAAGAAAGAAGGGAAATATAAGAAGTTGAAACGAGAGCACAAGGCCTTAATTGGATATGTACAGCAGCTGTCTCGTTCTCGAGGGCAGGATATACCAGTGATAGAGCCTCCAGCAGAGATACCTAGAGAGTCGATCAGCGGCTTGATGGAGTTGCGAAAGATGGCACAGGAGGCAGACAAGTGGGTCACAGGGGTTCATGTCGAGACGGAGAAGTTTATGGAGGACCTTGCTTTTGCTTTTCAGCAAGCCTCTAGTATTTTGACACGGATGGATGTAGTGGATCATGCTTGCGGCGATGCTTCTATCTACCAGAGCAAAGTTATTCAGCGTCTTGAGGCATTGAGGCATGTTCCGCTACGATTGCTGGTTGATGGAGGGGTCATTCAGGAGAATGACCGATATGATTTCTCTCGGTGGTATTCTTCGGCGATCACAGGGCGTGGCTTCTTCGATGCGGCACAGGAAGATTCAGCCAGGATACATAAGGCCATGGCTAATATTATTGACGGAGTTCAGAATACTTTCGAGGCCATATTTGCTAGGCGGCTGAATCCAGATGAAGTTAATATTGATAATTTGAGGGGTTTGCTGGTGCCTTTCTTTGCAGATGTTAAGACCTTTGTACAGGATGATTTCGAGAATACTTCTACTTTCTTCACCTTGATCCAGAACACGCAGGACTCCTTGATTGCTTGGAGAAAATCTTGTACAAGGCATGAGCATTCAGTCACAGTGTTAGAGTTTCAGTTAGATTGTGTTCCACCCATTTCGGTTCAGGAAGTTGAGGCTGTACTTGGCAGATTTGTTGAGTTGGCAGTCAGAGAGAAGGCAAATGGGAACGCACTACTGGACGAGGATCTTCTAGAAGACTGAATATGGGCATTTATTACCTTTACTATTTTTGGGAGTGAGTGGGAATCTTTGATTCATTTAATGTACCACTCCCTATTCTTGCAGTTTTTAGGGTTAGGGCTGAGGTGGCACGATTCTGGCCACTCTATTAATTGTAACCCTAGCCGTCTTTTGGGACTTGGCTAGCTATAAAAGGGGGAGTCCCCCTCATTTGTAATTCATTAGAGATTAGATCAGAGTCAGAATTGAGTTAGAGCATAGTATAGCATTGTAGACATTTTGCATATTGTGGAGAAGAAAGAAAGTTTTCCCTTTGAAAACTTGGTGGAGATTGTTGTGTAACACTTTTCATGATAATAGATCTTTTCATTGATGGTGGAATTCGTCTTGTCATGAATAGCTAGCAAGGTCTCTTCTTCCTTTCGTATCCAAGTAGCTTAATTTCATGCAAGTAGTTTACTTTGATGTGTGGTGCTTTATTGAGATAGCTTCACTTTACTCCATACCACTAGCAGCTTGTTGATGATAAGCTTGCCTTGCGTGGTCGACTGGAAGTCATTTTGAGTTTAACTTCAATAGTGATTTGTATGCTTATATGCGTCGTTGTGATGGTGTGTGCATGTTAAATCATAATTTGAATATCTTTTGTTATCCCTTTGAAGATTGCACCGATTTTACTGAGGCTGTCCGACGTGAGGCTAGGTAAAATCTGGTTGAAGTCTATTGAAACGAAGCCCCACATATCCTGCATTTAGAGTAGAATAAGTTTCTTAGGCCCTACACTCTTTTACTTTCCGCACATTTCTGATTAGCTTTAGGAAAACGAGCTATATTGCCAAATCATACGCGCAATAACCCCTTCAAATCATATATCAGCTGCTAACTGTAAGAAGTCTGAACAATTGCGTAAGTCCCCTCGTAAGAACACATCAAAACACATCAACCAAACTGGGTCTATTCGCACTTAAGGAACCTTGGAGTTGAACGTGCGAACTTTCTCGCAATCTTAGCGCACAGAATACTTTGATCAAGAGAGAACGGAGTAGCCCCAAACTATTTTGTTCTTCGGCTGATTGGTGAGGTCACAAAAATCGCATCAACAGAGAGTAGAGCAGAGTAGACATTTTGTAGTGTGGAGAAGAAAGAAATTTTTCCCTTTGAAAACTTTTGTGGAGATTGTTGTCTAAAACTTTCATGATAATAGATCTTTTCATTGATGGTGGAATTTGTCTTTGTCATGGATAGCTAGCAAGGTCTCTTCATCCTTTCGGATCCAAGTAGCGTAAAGTAGCATAATTTTCATTTAATGCAAGTAGTTTACTTTGATGTGTGGTGTTTTATTGAGGTAGCTTCATTTCATTCCATACCACTAGCAGCTTGTTGATGATAAGTTCGCCTTGCGTGGTCTACTGGACATTATCTTGAGTTAAACTTCGATTGTGATTTGTATACTTATATGCGTTGTTCTAATGCTGTATGTATGTTAAATCGTAATCTGAACATCTTTTGCTATCCCTTTGAAGATTGCACTAATTTTGCTGAAGCTGTCCGACGTGAGGCTAGGTGAAATTCGGTCGAAGTCTGCTGAAATCGAGCTCCACATGTCTTGCATTCAGAATAGAATATAAGTTTCTTAGGCCTTACACTCATTTACTTTCCGCACATTTCTGGTTAGCTTTAGGAAAACGTATTTATTGCCAAATCATCCGCACTGCACTAATACCCTTCAAATTACCCATCTACAGTTACCTGCAAGAATCTTGAACAATTGTGTAAGTCCCCTCGTGAAAACAGCAATTCACATCAAACCAACTGAGGGTATTCTAAGTATTCGGAACCTTGGAGTTGAACGTGCGAACTTTGTCGCAATCTTAGCGCATGGAATACTTTGATCAAGAGAGAACGGAGTAGCCTTCAGACTATTTTGTTCTGCTGATTGGTGCGGTCATAAAAATCACATCAACAGAACTCAGCGGTATGACTCCTGAAGGCTTGACAAGAGGTCTTCCTAACTTGCCAGTGTCTCACCGAAAGAAATGTTGATCTCGAGCAAAGTGGAATGCATTCGGTGTGACATCAACAAACTCTTGCCGATATGGTTCGTAATGTTAAGCTCGGGGAGACTCCGAGAGGAAGTTTTATGCTCGGTAGGATGTCTTCCTGACAAGATGAAGGTCTCGGCGACATCTTGTGCAGCAGTATAACTCACGATGATCGGTATGACCTCCTGCCGACTAAAGGAACTCTTGCCGAATGTGGATGACTAGGCAATGAGATGGCGACATCGGTATGACTCTTGAGGGCTCGCCATGTTGTCTTGCCGAAAGCGATTGTCTTTCCGATGCTATTCTGTGATACTAATATGACTTTTGTAACTCACTATGTGGTCTTGCCGATCGTCATGAGCTATGCCGATAATCGCTGAAGAGTCTAATCGCATTGGGGAAACACTTCTAGTGTCTCATCGACATGCGATTCTAATGAAGAGCTTTTGACTACCCAAAGTAGCTTGTGTGGCATCTATGCGACCAATCAGAGGGAGCTACAGGCGGACCGTTGGCAGTTTGACCGGTGCCAAGAAGATCAACAAAGTGAACACGACATGGATCTGCTCTGAGCTCAAAAGCATTCAAAGTAGCTCGGCAAGGAGTTTCGAAGACGAGGGACACGAAGACCAGAAGTGAATGAGGTAGTTGCAAAAGATCAAGGAGGCCACTCCTGGAGCAGCTCCACACTGACATGGACACGGGGATGCAACATTAATTTCATCAAAAAGATCTAAGGGCATATTTTTTCTGAAGAATGATATTTTTGTAAGCCCTAGGGGCCGATATCTTTTTGTATATATGGCATTTATGCCTTTTTTTTTAAAGGAGTTTGGATTATGCATTCCGGAGAGTTAGTGATTCTTTTTAAATCCTTTCTCAGCTGATGTATGCTTTGTAACTCAACTAGAATCTGGAATATAACATACAGAGATTACCTTGGAAACCAGCGTTGGTGTTTCATATTGTTTTCATTTCTTTTCAGATTATGTAAGTTTTGAACTGTGTTTTCTAAGTCTGCATTTGAACTTTGAAGTTGTGAAATCCATCTTTGCTTCTTAAAATATATATATATATGCAAATTAAACCTTTTCAAGAATGATGCATAAGTTCATAAAGTTATGTCGAATAAATGACAGATCTCTCATTAGTTTCTTAGTGTATGTTAATCTTGTTCTCATTCCATGATTTCTATCAATTTGGTGTATCACCGTAGGTTTAAGTTTCAATTTCCATGTATTCCTTCTCTATTTACCTCATAAAGATTAGTAGTTTAGGTGATAACACAAAGGAAGCCGACCTTCTTCGGAGGTTCATTTCAACTTTAGGTGACCCATAGCCTTGAAATGATCCCATGTTTCTCTAGAAAGCTCAGTTTCATCACTATAGATAGGGTGCATTTCTAGGAGATAACAGTCACAACAAGAATGAATGGAGAAAAAATTTCTAAGGCAAAATCCAAATTTTCCTTCTAGACCCCTCAAATGCGCCCATGCTGGTGATGATATGTCAAAAAAATTTCTAAGTATTAAAATTTCACCTCTAGAGAAAATAGGCCCATGCTTGAGAGGGTGATGAAATTTTTTTGAGGCAGGGATGAATTGGCAATAGATATGTCAGAATGTGCCAGCTTCAAGATGATGAAAACTATCAAGGCCAAGCAAGAAAATACGCCCAAAGATGAAGAATGAGAATAAATCCGATGGAAAAATATTTTTCTAAGGTTAAAATTCAAAAATTAAATTTCCCCCTTCGTTCGTAGACCCATGAATTTGATGCTTTTTGAGGGGAATTTTCTTTTGGGTACTAGATATCTTCGACAAGGAGATGATTTTGAAATTCTTCACTGAAATATTCTCCTTAACTTTTTTCCCCAAAATTATACACACAAACCAGCATCAAACCATTGATTAGCGTTGGCTCCAAATGCAAATCAGCATGGAAAGTAACTCTAACCAAGAATGTTCACCAAGATCCCAATGTGGGTGAGGTGATAACATATGGTCAGAGAATCATTAGGTATAAACTAAACTGAAAGTACAATTCATCTGCTGATGCAGGCATCCACAAGCAGTGGGAATACTCCACTTATTTAGTGGGTGAGATTATTGCATTATTAAGGCAGCAATCCAACCATTAAATCCTCTCTTCCACTTATTTCGTAGGGGGAAAACAGTTCACACAACCACTTATTTTGTGGGGGGAATTTACAATCAAGAAAGATGTTTATTCTAAAACTCAACCACTCAATTGTGGGAGTGTAATCAAGTATAAATTGCAGCAATAAAATGAAATAGCCATTAGTACTACTAACTAGCTTTACAATGAATAGAAATAGCTGCAAATAAGAGATAAGCTTCTAGAATGTTCTTTATCCACACTAGCAATAAACCATCCAGGGGTACTTAATGTGAGAAATAGAAAATAATTGCAGCAAATAAGGACTGGAACAATACTACTGTTTACAGTCTTACAATATAGAAAGAGAGTTGCAAATTACATCAATATTACAATGTTTTCAAAGCACCAAGATACTAAATGATTCCATGATTAATAGTAGCAATTATGGATGAAGAATGGACTGGAAATTCAAATTGAAACAAGTTTGATATAAATCTGCAATTCTGAAAATGAATAACCAACAACTATAAGAATTAATTAAATGCTCATAACTTCACCAAAATACCTCCACAATAATGGTCAATATGTACTTCTGGATGAAGCACACTCTCAGTCCACCACCTAGGGAACCATAGTTTCAGGCCCGAAGAGTGGAGTAGATTTGCTAGGCTAACCCTAAGCCGGATTCTGGATTTCAAACCAGCAGTATAACGTTATATTTTTCCAAAGATAATCAGCTCTTTAAATAGCAGCAATATATAAGTTTCAATTGGCAAATGAAGCAACAAGAACTCTTCAAATTCCAAGTTGAATCACTTCAACTTCCAAAAGGGACGCCACCTTTTTGCATTTTACTTTTTAAAATAATAAAATATTACTCAACCTCCTTTAGGCGTCCAACTTTACTTTGCAACAATAAAACATTTAATAAATCATTAAATGCACAATTGACCCCCTTAATGGCCCCTCTTTTAAAACAACATGAAGTTATTACTCCCAGGTGTGGGGTACAATTGAGAAACATGAAATTTGAATAAGTATAAACTCAACTCATGAAGAAAACCAAACCCAAAGCCAAACTGAAACTGATGGATAACAAGATGACTTGAGTTGAACTGCTAATGATGCCACTGCCAAAAATAGTAAGTTTACCTCAAAACCAACAGAAAGCTGAACTGAGCTGAAAGCAGGACTTACTGAAAATAGAACCCCTAGATTTAGCACAACTGAGTAGCCTATGGATTCTCGGAAATAGGCTAAATCCAAATGAAGAGTGTATGGCCAAAATGGGGACATTACATTCACACCTTACCGGAGACTTTAAGATGGAGATTTTACTCGGGCGCCTGGTTCATGAAATTTTCTAGAGGAAATAAATAAAATTTTCTAAGGCAGATGGGCTGGAAAATTGGTTAAGGAAAAAGGGGGTATCGTGTTGATTGGAAAACTTTCTGAGGCAGAGGGAAATCAAACAACACCCTGCAAGACGCGTCGTCAAGTTGGATAAAAGTTTCTAGGGAACAACTTCAAGGTTCACAAGAAGCAAAGTACGCCCAAGGGGTATAAGGAAGGTGAAATTCTCTAAGGAATGAAAATGGAAGCTCAAGTCTCTAGATGCGCCCTAAGGGGGATGAATGATAATGCGGAAATATTCTAAGGCATGAGGAACTTTAAGGTAGCATAGTTTGATAGTTTAGCTTAGATTGAAAAGGAAGGAAAGTCTTCCATTTGAATACTTTGTAAGAAGTTGTTGTGAACACTTTCATAATAAAAGAGTTTTCATTGATGGTGATCTCTTCTTTGTTATGAGTAGCTAGCGAGGCTTCTTCGTCCTTCGAATTCACATAGAATCTTGAAGTAGTTTAAAGTAAAGTAGATTTCATTTCATGCAAGTTCTCAGTAATTGTGGAATGCGGTGCTCGATTTGAACAAAACTTCGCTTATCCATACCACTAGTGGGCTCGCTGACGGTGGGTTCGCCTTGCGTGGTCAACTGGAACATTGTGAACTTAACTTCGATTATGGTTTGTATGTTGGCATGCATCATTGTGATGGTGTCTTCATGTTGAATCGTGATTTGAATACCTTTGATTACTCCTCTGAAGATTGCACCAGTTTTGTGGAAGTTGTCCGAAGCGAGGCAAAGCAAAAAGCTTGGTTGAAGTTTGCAAGAATTGATCGCAATGTCCCACATCTTAGAGTAGAATTATAGCATCTCTTATCCCTACACTCATTTAAATTTAGTTCATTTCTAGTTAGTGTTAGGAAACTTGCACTTACTTCCCGAATCATTCAAACCATGTGAAGCCCTTAATCTGTTGTCTGTTGTCAGTTGCCGAACAATTGCGTAAGTCCCCTTGAAATACCAGTAAAATCACATCAAGCCAACTGAGACTATCCAACACCTAGAAGGAACCTTGGAGTTGAACGCACAAAATTTCTCGCAATCTTAGCATGTTGGATACTTTAATCAAGAGAGAATAGGGTAGTCATTGGCAACTTTATTCTATGTTGGTGCGGTCACGAAAATCACATCAACAAAACCAGTATTAAAAACTAAGTACAAAACCTGATCGTGCATGATTGGTCACTAGGTCAAGCTTTTTTGGAATATTGAATGGTCAAGATCATAAATTGTGTTAAGGTACACCTTTGACACAAACAATTAGGATTCAGTAAACGTATTCCTAACATCATAAGGTATCTATTTTATGATAAATATTCCCACAGGGGTATACTCGTACCCGCAATTCATAACATAGCTATTCCATGTATGGTTTCTATTGCAACTAGGGAAAAGAGAATTATTAAGGTAGATAATATCAATTACAGTGTATCATCATAATGTTCCTTGCTTTGCATCTTGGGTGAGGGGGAAAGAAGACCAACACTAAACATCAAAATGTGTGCCATGCTAATCCTCATCTTAATATGTGGAAAACTACCTAGGGTTACTTGAAAAATCTAAGGTCTCTGGAAATTCACCTATTACTTTACTCAAGCATATTCCCCCACACTCATGGTCCTTGAGATCACCTAAATTGCTTAAAGCCTCTTCATTAACAACATTTATGCACTGAAAATTAAATATCTGAGCAATCATCCATGCCAAAACAATATTTTTTGAAGACAACCTAAATCTTTAGGAACATACAAATATCATATTTTTTGACTCTTAGAGAAATCTTAAGAAAAATTTGGAGAGGGCCATTGGCACTATGTTCATCAAACCTCATTGGGGTAGGAACACATTCGTTCTATCCATTTTGGACAAGATCATAATGCTTAATTGAATCCATAACATGTATGATCTATTCCACACTCATAGAAGCAATGGCAATATATAGATCAACCTTGTAACCTACAAAACTGATCTAGTAAACTTGTCGTATGAACCAAATATACTTTTATATTTAACATCTAGAGTAGATCAATTCTCTCTAGGGTCTTCTTCTCAGTTATTTTCTTGATCAAAGTAACTCCACATTCGTAAAGATCAAGGACCACAGTATCAATCATGTAGGTTCCTTGGCTAAATTTGATATCAATCAAGTTACAACAAAATTGTTATATAAGCCTATGCTAAGTTACATTATGGGCCCATAACCCACAAATCCTAGGATCATTCTCACTTTTCAAACTTTGGGATAAATTGATATTGCTTAAATGAATCAAGTGAAATAAAACAATACTTTCCCAAGATATAAAAAAAAAAATTAGTACTAACATGGGGATGTATCGAAGAGGAGTGATAACATCCAAATGATTTGGAAGATGCACAAGATTGGGATATTAGAGTAAACCTATAAATTTAAGTCCTTATGTTGCTTGCTACGAATGTTGAACTATTGTACCTCTTTCATTGACTTGATCAATCCAATAAAATTGTATCATGGAAATATACACTTAGAAGGTTATTACATGTCATTAATTACCTATGGGTATGATAGATATTTCACAAAAACCCTATAAGCTATTTTATATTACATCCTCCTTGGTGGCTGCAATCAGCTTGAAGGGATCACCATGGAGCTCTTCAGAGTAAGCTTCTTCATCAAAAACAACTTCTCCTTCGGCCTCCTCATAGCTTGCAAGGCAGACAATATTTTGGTCTTCATCAGGATCAAAGGGAAATTCATCCCACAAAGGTTCTTTGTTATACCTCGGTGCCAACACACCTGGATCCCAAATGCCAAGGGGTTGACTGAGATGATCAACAGGAAGAGGTTTTTCATGCTTCACTGGAAGTATTGACTCAATGAATAAGTCAGATCCTGAATCTCTTAAGCTGATATCTTCAAAAACATTTTCTTCCAATGGTTTGGTTTGCTGGTCAAACCCAAATCCAACAATGTCACCACCGAAATGAAGTGAAGATTCTTCGATGCTGCTTGTTTCGAAAACTTCACCTTCATTATCTTTTATGGAACCATCATGAGAAAGTATGTCGCTGATTTCCTCATGTGGAACTTCTTGGGGAGTTGAGACAGCAACAAGAGTAAAACTATCCACCACCAATTCTTCAACACGAGGTGGTACAGTCATGTTGGAATCATTACCAACTTCATCACTTTGGCAATGCTCATAGGCTGATTCAACGGGACCATAAGTATTTCCTTCTACTTGCTCTTCATCAGCAAACTCATCCCATACAACAGTACTACTAAAATCTTCAGTGAAGCCCTTAGCTTCAAGACCTTCATAGGTTGAATCCTTATTAGGATTCAAGATTGTCGTTCTGTTCTTTTCACCAAGCTGATCTTCATCACTTACTATTACATGCAAGTCAAGGGAAGTATTATGGGGTTCTACTCTTAACTCTTCACTTGCCACGGTATCTTCATCAAGCTCACGATCATTCTGATGTGGCATGTGCACCTTTCTATCCCGACTTTCAAACTTAGCATAAATCTTTCTGACTCCCCATTTTATGTCAGGATCCTTCATTAGCGTACACAGTTCATGCATTAACTCAAGTAGTGACTTCTCTGTAGTCATCTCTTTCTGTATGTAGTGTCTAGTATCTCTATCACTCATCTGTCAAATGAACTTTGTTGGGCACAGGATGGCAAGATCTTGGCTCTGATACCACTGAAATATTCCGAGCCAAATTTTTTCAAATTTTCAATTGCAACAAGTAGAGCAATCCACAGTCGTTAGGGTTAGCTCTAAACCAGAACGATACTGAAACAACTCTAACCAGAATGTACACCAGGATCCCGATGAGGGCAAGGTGTGAGCATTGGTCAGAGGATCTGAATGCAAAAACAGAACTGGAAGGAACTCTAACCAAGAATGGCGCCGATGATGGCGAGCATATGGTCAGAGGATCTTCTACCACTACAAGTACTGAAAGGGAACTCAACACAAAGTATGTGCTACCCAATCCAGTATGGAGTTGAGGCGACCATATGGCAGAGTGCTAAGAGTTACAATGCTTTGAAGGGAAATAAGCTAGAATGCTGAAGTAACTCGACACCCAGAATGTGCTTTCTAACTGTTGTACCCAAAACCAAAATTTTTGCTTCACTAAGGCATTTTGCTTAATTGAGTCTTATCTTGTTAAAGTGTTGTCAAATGGTCGTTTTTGGGGTTTTCAAATATGGAGTTGGTGTCAGTACTATGTCAGTCTGTTACTTAAGATATTTTAGAAAAGTAAAAATCTGAACGAAAAACATCAAAATTTTCTATCTCTGGAGAAGGGAGCACATTTTGAAATAGGCGCCCTATCTTTTAGGGGCCCAGATCCTGTTTTTAGGGTTTGTCACCTCCAGCAGACTTCTGTTCGGTATCACGTCAGCTTCGCAGTGAGCTATCAAGCCTGCCAAACGGACCTGTTTCGAGCAAGTTACGGAAGATACAGTGCAAATCAAGGCGAAAGCGAGAATTGGCGAACACTGGAGAAAAGCGCAGCTTTTGGGAATGGCGCCCATCTTTTTGAGGTGCCAAATGAAGGTTCTTGGCTAAATGCTACCCAAGATGTTTATCTTATTTTCGTTCAAGCTTCGCGACGCATCCATCAGTGGGTGAATCTGAGTTGCTGAAGCGTCTGAACTGGAGGTCAAACATAGGGTCTAATCTTAGTCAAAATATCAGAAGGAAAAAGCAAAAGAGCACATTTTGAGAAAGGCGCCCAAGCTTTTCAGGCCTTTAATGTCTTCTTTCTGATGATTTCAGATGTCTAATGTGTCTGTGTTACGTTCAGCTTTCCGTTGCCTGTCTCCGTCAATTCAGAAGATGTCTTATCAGCCTGCAGTCGAGGTTTTTATATTATTTTTGTCGTTTCCAGAAATGGCTAAGTCTGGAATGAAAAGAGCAACTTTTGAAAGGGGCACTCTTGTTTTTCACCCCTTAGATGACGTTTTCTGGGGAAATGTGCCTTTGCAGCTGTCGTGCAGAACGAAGTTAGCTTCGCAATGAACCTGAGTTCCAGTCCTGAAAGTTAAGAAAATGAAAGTTATGGAGGATTTATTTTTCCCTTCGTACGAAATGCAGAAGTCAAAATTGGCAAACACTGGAGAAAAGCGCAGCTTTTGGAAAAGGCGCTTGGATTTTTGAGCCTTCAGATGTCAGTTTTATGATGTGTAGTCTCAAGATATCTTTTGATCAGTTTTTACCAAGCTTTACAATGCACCTGTCAGCCAGCCAATCGGAGAAGTCAGTCAACCAGTGTCAGAGGATGAAAAGAGGTCCCGGCAGAGGTTTTAGCTTAAATTTTCATGAAATTTGGCTAAGTCTGGAATTTGCTTGAGAGTTCAAAGTTGAATTTTCGAAAGTGAGTTGAATGGACGCCTTAACTGGAGTTCTGACTGCAGTTAGACTGAATGATTTATGGGTTGTCATCTTCAGTTCGTATATTGGCATGTGGAGTGATCTTTCAGTTTGCACGTCGAGTTAACTAGTTTGCATGTTCAGTTAACTACCTTGCATGTTGACTTAACTGAAGATTATTACTGAATGTCAAGTGAAGTTTGCATGCATGGCGAATTTGGTCAAAATTGTGAGATTTTAGTGAAGATGGCGCTTCATCAAATGTCAACTGAAGTTCAAAAGGGACGAATTGAAGCATGAAGCATTATTTTGTGAAGCATGAAGTATATTTAGTGAAGTATGGCGATTTTGAAGTTGATAACTTCACTCATGAAAAGGGTCGCTATTTTTAGTTTTTGAAAAGTGAAGCAAGATATTGGTGAAGATGGCGCACTTTTCAAGGCTATGGCAACTTTAGTTTGAAAAGGGTTGCTATTTTTAGATTATTTTGATTAAAGCATGAAGTTGGCACATTCTTGAAGGCCAAACTGAACTTCCAAAAGGCTAGCTATTTTTAGCATATTTATTGCATGAATAAAGCGAATTCCTTATCTCATTCTTATTGTTAACTAAAGTTTGCAAAAGGGCACGCCTTAGGTCAAGTTGATGAATCCAAAGCAAGGTTGAAGATGGCGAATTTGATAAGGATGCTAACTGAAGTTAAAATTGCATGGATGAGTTTAACTAGAGACTTGAAAGGCAAACCCTAATGCGTCCACTTATTGAGCTTGTTCGAGTTCCAGTTAACTATTATGAGGTCCAATGAGAAGCCAAGCGCCATTTTTATGCATGCTTTATTTAGTACGAATTTTATATGATAAAATTCTATATATTTCAAAGATGGCGTCCATTATTGCATCATCTTTTGCTCTGAAGCTTGTATTCTTTTGAGCGACCAGCAAGCTTAAGGTGATTCAGGTGTCCGTTTTCAGCGTTCTTCGAAGCTACGAGTTCAGATTGTTCAGAGGAAGTCGATTCTAGACTTTATTTCCACTTTGCATGCAGGTTTTATAAAGATTCGAAGAAGAGATTTGCAGATTTTTCAGAAGCAGACAAGCAAAACTTTCTATCTTCTGTCTTATTTCTTCTATTTCTCACCTTAGGTACTTTCTTCGCATGCCAGAGTAATTCAACACATTTTCAGACTCTGTTCATCTGGGTTCTCATATTTCAGCGTTTGCAACAAGACCCACTTCTTAGATTTTTTCGAGAAAATCGCCCCGTAGCCTTCATTCTGAAGCTCTGAGCCTTTTTCCGAGAATCTCTTTGCATGTGGGCTTAAATCACATTTTTAGAATCTGACTATGCGGGTTTATTCAGTGGTTATTGCACAAAGCCCCATGTTCCAAGAATTTTCTTAGAAAATTTCTTAAATGGGAAGCTATTTTAACAGCCTTGTCCGAGTTTTGAAAGTTCTTCAAGTATATTCGACTTCTGAGTCAAAAGTCATCATTTTCAAAATCGCAGTTCAATCTCATTGATTACAAGGTGAAATCAGTCCTTGCATAATCTCATCAAAACGTCAGATACAGACCTGAATCATGTTTATCCGGTGGTCAATCTGAGCAGTTTGGAGAATGTTAGCAGCAATTCGATGAAGAATCTTGAGCGTTCTGGGTTGCTGGCAGCGGCATCCATTCCTGTTTCTATCTTCGATCTTGAGTTTGTACTTGCTTGCATTAAGCATTATGACTCGTCTTCACGACAGATCAGATCGGTTGATGGAAGAGTGGTTTGCAGTCTCAAGCCAAAGGATATAGAGAAATGTTTTGCTATTCCTCCTCGTTCAGATAACTTTACTGTTGTTCTTGAAGCTTGTGAGAAGATATGGGATGCTGATCATCAACGTTCACAGAGAAAAGTTGCTCAGAAATGGTTGACAATTCAGAAAACTAACTTGCCTAAGAAGGTTGGTCGTGGTGAATTTAAAGGGGAAGTTGTTGTTTTGATAACCTTACTCAATCGAGCTATTTGGTCTACTTGGTTGCATTTCAAGGTAACTACAGACTTCTTAAAACCAATGGTAATCTCGGTGTTCAGCGTATTCATGAGTATTATCCATAGCTAGAGTTTTCTCAATCTGAGCAGGACTTTCGGGTAGTAAATGATCACTTTTCCATGAGAACCGTGAGAGATCTTGATGATGAGATGCACATTCGTATTTCAGCCGAGGCCAAATCAGCAATGGAGACTTGGGCAGATTGGTTCATACAGTTTCCTACTTTTACATACATCCGAGTTTATGGTTATGTTGGAGAGCCTCTGATGTTGCCAAGATATCCGTCAGACAAGATTGTCTTTATGGAATTCCTCAGGCAAATGCAGCATGTTCACTTCTTTCTTCGTAGTCGTCACAAGGCTGCGGCAAATTTTCCATTCTCATTGGGAATTTTCACATGTGATGCTGCGACAGATGCCAGGCATATGTCTACTGAGATTGAAAGGTTCAAACTCAAGCCTTATACTGAGAGGCGTTCCTATGATCCTCTTGGACATTATGCAAATCGGTTAGAGCGAGGGATTGCACATGCGCCAGCACTTGAAGACTTCTGGGCTAATTGTGAAGATGAATTCGAGGTTCATCGTCGTCATTACTGTAGACTCACTATTGGACAGCTCTCTGATTATCTGTCAGAAGATGTTCATGGTCTATCCGATGATGATGGAGAAGTTCTTCTCAATTCTTATGTTAAGGATCAAGTTGCTCGGCAGCCACTTCGCTCACCTGATTGGTATGCCAAGGAGAATACTTCTATCGAAGAGGTTTCCAGATCAGTTATCAAGACTAGCAAGTTATTCTTGGAGAGCAAACGGACACGGAAGTCAATTCCTGTAGCAGAGCCGCCAAAGGATGTTTCTTCGTTGCCTTCTACTTCTAGAGCAAGACCAAGAGTCAAGGCTATTATTATACCTCCTAAAGGGGTTGGACTTAGTGGAAACACGGGGAAAAGGGCTACTGGTAAGAGGAAGCAGAAACAAATTGATAATGTTCCTGAGGTTCCGGTAGAGATAGTTATTCAAGCTGAGCCTCACGTTTCACCTCCTAGTTCTCCTCACGTGCAGCCCATTGACATAGATTCTGAGCCTGAGACACCAATTCAAGCTGGATCGGAGACTCATGAATTACCACAGGTTGATACATCAGGGACAGTCTCTCCGCGAATTGAGAATATTGTTCAGTCTTGTTGGCTCGAGAAGTCTTTAGGGAGACAGAGGCGTGAACCATCATACAACCTGGATTTATCTGAGTTCGGTGAACCTTATCAGAGAAGGTCAAACAAGAGGATAAAGAAACAGGTGCACATTGAAAAGACTCCTGAGTCCGAGATTGTTATTGAAGTTGCCGTTCCTCCAGAGGGTAAAAGTTTAGATGAAGTCGAGGTTGGTGATTTTACATTTACTAAGGCTAATCTTGGCAGGACTACACGAGAGACAGATGTATTTCTTAAGATTGTTACCAATAATCTTGAAGAGCGTATCACCAAAGATGGAGAAGATAAGGCATTACTTAAAGCCGAAATTGGTCAACTTCGTCAATACATTTCTAATCTTGTTCATGGGAATCCGAGTAGAGCATCTGTTCTTCCTCAGAGTACACCTGCAGAACAACAAAAATTGGATCAGTTGGTTAGTCATGGCAGACTTTTAGACAACTGGATTGATAATTTAGTTGCTGCTGGTAAAACTCTTCTTGCAGATCTATATCAGTTAAGAAGTGATGCGCATAAACTCCGTCAGGGTATTCAGTTGTTGGAGATTGCAGTTGCAGAGAATTTGGCAAAGGATCGGGTTCTGGTATCTCAGTTATCAGTTGCGTATGATGTTTTGGAGGTGGTCGAGGATCAAGAAAAAGTTTTTACTTGGAGAGAGCAGCACCTTCTCAGAACAGAAATGTGTGAGAAGATCTCTACCAAATTGTTTTCACTCAAGGATGATGTGATTGGAGTACTTGCATTGGTCAGTGGCTTCGTTGTTCAGATTCCGTGTCATTATCTTCTCGAAGATGGCACGTATGTTGAGTTGGATAAAGTTCAAGCAGAGTTCGAGAAGCTGATTTGTGACAGCCTTGAAGGTGAACCTATGGCGCCCAAGTTGGAGAATGTTTCAGTGATTGCAGCCAGTTTGAGAAAGGCGACTGAAGAATGTAAAGATGGTTTGCACATGATCACAAAAAGTGGCAGAGAACTAAAGAAACAGACTGTTGTTTTGAACAGCGTCAAAGTGCTAGATGACAGAGAGATCGATGAGTTCTTGGTCGAAGTGTTAGACCGAGTTGACATGGAGTGATCTGCCAGTTCGAACGTGCAGTTAATTTCAAGGGTTGAGTCCTGAGCAGCAGTTAACTTGACTTCCAATCTTCAGTTCACTTGCTGACTTAACACATGCTTATCTCATCCTTGGAATTATCAACACAGGAGTTAGGGTTAGGGTTTTCAGTTAACTGAAGGTAGTGTCCAGTTAACTTTGCTTTAAATAAGGACGTGCATGCTTACGCATGGTCCATTGCAGTTCATTGTACTGATTCTTGGTAGTAGCTTTCCATTTAAGCTGTACTCAGTTTGCTTATTGGTTTGGCCTTGCCAAAGCTTGCGTACATTGAAGCTGATAGATGACACCAGGTGATTTTGGTTCCATGATGCCGCCGTAAGGCACTGCTCATTTTGTGATGCTTGCGCTGGAAATATGCTTTGCGCCTACCTTGCCCTCAATATTGCTCTTTTGGTATTTGTTCATGCGTCTTTGCTATTACAGTTGAATGTTATGCCACATAGGGTTTCATGCGATTGTGATAGTGGATTCTTTCCATAGTTTAGATAAATCTGTCTTGTGCATCTTTTATTGTTATGATCAAACGTTATGCCACATAGGGTTTCGTAAGATTGTGATGATAAAACCGTTTTGTGAAGTCTTTACTATGCTGACCGAGTGTTATGCCACACAGGGTTTCATAGAGTTGTCATGGTAAATCTTCCCATAGTTTAGATAAATCTGTTTTGTGAATCTTTTATCATTACGATCAAGTGTTATGCCACACAGGGTTTCATAAGATTTTGATGATAAATCTGTTTTGCGAGTCTTTGCTATTATGATCAAGTGTTATGCCACATAGGGTTTCACAAGATTATCATGGTAAATTCTTAAATCTGTTTTGTGCCAATAAACTTGTTCAGATTGAGATGATAGTTGCGCCACCTTGCCTTCAAGTAGAGAATCTAAACACGTTTATCGTCTGATAGTCATAACCTTGCTCCGTTTTCTCATGCTCTGTTTTCTTTGAAGGGAGGCTGGATAGAAATTTCAGTTAATGGTTTAGTTGTAGTTAGTGAATGCGAGCCGGAGAAAACTTCGGCTACAGCGATATTACGTTTTCAAGAAAGCCTTGTACCTCTACAGCTGAAACAAAAAGACAGGAATTAGTTTAGTTTATTTCCCTTTGCGGGTATTTTTGTAAAGCACAACGAGGGAGCTTCCCCTCCTAATTTGAAGAGCACTCATTGCGTAGTGTACATAGGCTGTTCGTAGCAACTCTTACTCCAGAGGTGTTAGTTATTTATGCCAATACTAACCGGAGGAAAGGAAACCTCCGCGAGGCGGGAGTATAAGATATTACAGCAATTCTGAGATAAAGCATAGGTACAAATCCTTGGCGGAGTTAAAAGAAGCTGGCATTGTAAACTCTTGCCGGCTGCAATAATTAGCGAATACACAGATCAATATTAGAGCTCTTCAAAATTGTTGCAACAACAAGGAACCTTTTACAAGCCTTTAATGATTTCTTAACTCCAATCCAAGGAAGAAAATGCAGATTTCTTAAATCTGGTTATGACAGACCTGCACTTAAAATAAATAACCAGCAACACAGAAATTCAATGAATAGCTCAAAACTCCCTCAACTCTCACTCAAATTGTCTCAAATCTGATGCAATAGACCCTCAAAATGATGGCGCCTAACTTAGTAATAAGAAATGGCATCTAAAAATGGTTATTAATTACTGACACGAATCCCAAGGCACTCAAGAAAGTACGGCCTTCAAGGAATGACGAATTTGCATTATAAAATCATAAACTTCGTATTAAAATCTGCAAATATTCATGAAGGGGCGCCTCTAACAGGGAAACACAATGAGACAGTACCCAGAATGAGAATGTTTAAGATTTGAAACTTGTGAGCAGAAATATACATTCAGCAATCATGACTAGCAACTCTGGAATTGACAGGAAATGATAAAACTCAACTACGAAGGATAGGAAACCAACTATAACTGAAAAGACAAATCAATAACACTCAAACCTCTCAACTAGTTGCTGTCTTTCAAGCAAGAAGAAGAGCCAAGCTAGGAGGCCTTCATTCCTCGAAGCAATCCCAAAGCCAATCTGGCAGCATAACATTCCTGTAGACAAAAGATAATCTCAATGATAACCAATGGCCTCCTTTTATAATTTTCAGATGATCTTTCTCGAAACCCTAAACTTCCTTTTTGAACCAAACCCTAATCCTCCAATAGAAGGCGTCCCACTTTTCCAAGCAAACTTTGACTTTTAATAATACTTTATTTCCTTCTTGAAATTGGCATCCAATTTGAGTTTGGATTAATCTTTACTTTATAAAAAATATAATTAATTTCTTTCAATGAGGCGCCCACCCATAAAGACATCTTTTAAAACAACTTAAAGTGACGAGCTAGGCCAAGGGGGTCAATGTTAAAATATAACATTAAAACATGACTTTAATTAAATAATTCGACTTATCTCTCCAATTGTGCCCCGAAGTCATAAATGAGCAAGCCAACTGATCAGTCTGAAGTAGAAAGTCAACCATGCCGAAACCAACAGGACCACTGCCAGAAATAGAATTTACTAAAAATAGTAAATTCTTGAAGATGCTCAGAATCACAAGAAGAACATATCACTGCGAAGCTCTCTGAAAACCCAGAAAGAATCCGCCATTGAATCAACCAACCTCGAGCAAGAGCATCCTTCAAAACAAGAAACCCTAATTTTACCTTCCGAGTAGCCTACGGGTCTCCAGAACGGGTCTCCGGAATAGGCCAACGGTCACTGGAAAGATCATGCTCGAGAAGGGGACATTACAAGTAGTATAAAGAGAATATATAACATGTATCAAAAGGGGATCATCAGATTTATGGAAGACAGGGATCAGAAAACAATAATCATCTACACTCAAAATAGGAAAGGAATCATGAGGGAAAAATAAATAAGAAACTTGGAATAGATTTCTGAGTATAGCCACAGATATAATTAGAAGATGGAAAGTCATTACATATATATAAATAAGTTCATATAAAATGGATTAGAAATATATATATATATATA
>VDFB02116368.1:0-14269 GCA_007258455.2 Sequoia sempervirens | reverse complement strand
AAATATTTTCTTTCAGTTTTTGTTCTTATTTCTATTCTTGTTCAGTTCAAGTTGGTGGATTCGTCATATTTTCTCACCAGACCTTGTGGATCTACATTTTCATCGTGGACATGTTCATTTACCTTATTCCAAGATTTGAGCATGATTGGGTCTTTTTTTTGGAAAGTTATCACTTTCGGATTTGATGGCAGTTTCTATTAGAGTAAAAGTTTTAACTTAATTATGTTAATTAAGTTACCTTTATTCCTCTCTAAAGATTTCAATTTAGTTTGCATATTGTGACATTTAATAATTATTAAATGTCTTCCTATTAGGGTTACTTTTAGGTTTTGCATGATCTCCTTTTAAGGATTGATCTTTGTAATTATTTCATTTCAGCTAATGCAATCTCTTTTGAAGCTTGCAGAGCACCCTTTCCTTTTTGTCTCCATCTCTTCCTTTCTGTGACAGGTTATTTGCATGTAGGTGATCTTTGGGGTCTATGAAGTTGGCTTTCTCAACTTCTACATGGTATCAAAGCAGACCTGCTATAGCCTATTCTTGTTTTGAATAATTTGGAGCTACAAGGGTTGGATCTCTGGCTTATAGGTTTTCAATTTTGATTTCTAAATCTGGGGTTAGTTTTAATTTTCTGCATTTGGGCTAAACACTCTAGCTATTGAGTTCGCAGAAACCTTAAAACCCCTATTTTCATATAAAATTCATCTAGTTTGGCCACAGTCGACCGAAAAGGAAAAAAAAAATTCCCTAGAGCCGTACGGCCCCGGGGCATGATTTCCGAGGTCATTTTTTTCAAAAAATTTTTTAAAAAATCTATTTTTAATTGATTTTTTTTAAGTTTTTAAATTAAAAGTAGCGCTCAAAATTATAAAGGGCACACCCCCTAGTAGCCGCCTGGCAGCCACCCCAGAGCCGCCCAACAGCCACCGGAGGGCTGCTTGGCCAGCGGTGCAGCCGAGCCACCGACCCACCGCTGGCCAACCACCAGATCGCCGCCTCCGCTCCGCCACCTGCCGGCTCGCCGCTGGAGCTCTGTCACCGCGCCACCAGCGCCCATACATTCAGCCTCCAGTCATGTGGGTGACCGCCAACCCTTGGTCCTACATGCGACCAAGGGCCCTATTTTTTTAGCCCCTGAGGGCCAAAAGGGTCAAATTGGACATTTTGGAGTTGTTTTACGAAATCGGGTGTTAAATGGATGTTTTAGCTCTATTTTTTGCAAATGAATAGTCGTTGGAAATCTGCTTCCGGCGCCGATCTGATGGTGTAGGTGTGGTTTCTTCATTTTTCTTTTTTGATGTTTTTTCCTCAATCAAAGTCAGATCATGGTTTTTGCACTCCGGGGGGTGTAACTTTTGCATCTAAACTCCATTTTTTGCAAACGAATAGGCGTTGGAAAGGTGGTTCTATGATCTTCCCAGATCTATCATTTATTTTTCTAGAATCTAACCTAGGTACATTTTATTCAGTATTTTTTGTTTTCACAATTTTGTCAATTACTTGGATGTTTTGGCACCTGGAAAGGATCTGTTTGCATGAGATGGCATATTTTGATCTGATTTATATGTACTGAGGTTAGTTTTCTTAGATTTTTTAATTTGAAGAGTTATCATGGGTTTTTCTACTCACCCTTCAATTGTAATTTTGGAACGGGGTAATTATGAGTCATGGGCAAAGGGCATACTTACACATTGTAGGTGGCTTAATATTTTGCCTTATTTGTATGATATCATACTTGAACCAGCCACTTCAGAGGGAAAACTAGCTTGGGATATCATTAGAGATCACATAGTAGGACTTATACTGTCTAGTGTTGATGATGACACTGTGTGGGCTATATCAGACATTGATTGTCCCCACCTACTTTGGACATGTCTTTGGGAGATCTATGGAGACCCCAATCTCTCTCCATTCCCAGAGGATCCTGCTTCAGATTGTCTCTTACCCATTGCTTGGAGAGATAATACACTCTTTGATCATGATACTTTAGAGGAGTTTGAGTATTTAGACACCCTTACATGTTCTGATGGATCAGAGGCTTGTCTCACAGTTCCTACTCTTCAAATTGAGATTATACATGTATCATCCGTTGTTCTTGATGACATCATTATTGCCACATTGGCCCCTATGGATTCAGTTCAGCATCCTAACCATCTTGGTCATTCATTATCTGCTACATCATGGGATTCTTATCTTGTAGACACTATTTTGTTTGTTGAGTCTCACACTACAGATCTTGAGGATTATTTTGAGGGCATTCATCTCCTCTTCCTTGATAGTCGGGTTATCACTATATGCCCACCATTATCTGTGCATTCAGAGGTTGCATTTTAGGATTCTCCACATCAGTTTGGATTTGGCATCATTTGTTTCAGTTCAGACAGAGAGATTCTTCAACATCCTATCGTGGCACACATCTTGAGACATATTGGTTCATCACTCTTCACAGGGTTTCTTCAACATCATCCTTTGGATCTGTTTCTTCCCAAGGGAAGGAATATTATTTGCCGCTTCAAGATCTCTTTCTAGATTCTACATCAGGCATCCACCATTGTGACATGAGTTTCTTCATTGTGGGGGGCCCTTCTTGTCTCTTTGTATCTCTCCTATGGAGAACATTGTATATGTACTTATATGATAGAATATGTCTATGGGGGGTATCATGTAATCCACCTCCTATCCTTCTTTCATTAGTGCATTTCATTCTTTTCTTTTCTCTTCTTGGAGGGGATTTTTGTTCCCATGAGGTTTTCTCCCTTTCTCCACTTTACAGAGATTTGGATGTATTCGGGTACCTGATCAGGCCTAGTTGTCAGGATGCTTGTTTGCTTTCATGCATTGTAGTTACCTTTGCTTTCTTGCACATGTTTGTAGTTGCACTCTTGCTCATCTTAAGGGGGGGTGTTAGAGTAAAGGTTTTAACTTAATTATGTTAATTAAGTTACCTTTATTCCTCTCTTAATATTTCACTTTAGTTTGCATATTGTGACATTTAATAATTATATTAATTATTAAATGTCTACCTATAAGGGTTACTTTTAGGTTTTGCATGATCTCCTTTTAAGGATTGATCTTTGTAATTATTTCATTTCAGCTAATGCAATCTCTTTTGAAGCTTGCAGAGCACCCTTTCCTTTTTGTCTCCATCTCTTCCTTTCTGTGACAGGTTATTTGCATGCAGGTGATCTTCGGGGTCTGTGAAGTTGGCTTTCTCAACTTCTATAGTTTCTTGAACCGACATTGGAATAATTTTCAAGCCTAACAGCTAGTTCAACCTCATGGATCTTCCCCATTGCTTGTGGATCTTGATAATGTGATTTTAACTATTTCGTGGAGTGACCCCAACCTTGATTATAGGTCCACACTTCATCCTATGCATTCACCGAGGAGTAATTTAAATTTGAGGCTGACTTATTCATGTTCCCATTACATTTTCTTTTATTGGAGATCGTAATGATCTTTGGCCAACACAGATGATTCTAGATCCCTAGATGTGATATAAATCATTGTAAAAGATTATTAGGAAGGTAGTTAGACAAAAATTTAGATTTGAGATAGAATATTTTTCTTGAATTAAGGAGTGTATAGGAATATTGTATTTCTGAACATGTTGTATCAGGCATGTGAGCCAAACCTGCAAGCCCAGATGTTGTCGACCGTCTGTAACTAAGATTTATGTTAATGAGAATGTTATAATCTACATTGCCTCCATATTTTGTTTGCTTATGTTGTGTCACTCTTGTTGCATGGTCCAAATTGTTCTCTTTGAGGACCCTCCTACCGTGGATGCACCAATAGTGGACAATGAGTTTCCACTTCTGAACATTTTTTGGAAAAACAACTAAGGCTCAAGATCCATACATATTGGACAAATAGTCGAGGCTTGATTCACCCTTTTCTCTTCTTTTCAATTTTGGCATTGTATGCGTGTGTATCTTGTCTTGCTGATGTATATCATACATATATATGTGCATTCCTTTGTGATTATGTTGGTTTTCCATGGGATCTTGATCCTAGGGGCTTGGCCACCTCCTTGATCTTTGTCATCCCATCTCACTAAGATTTATAAACTTGGACCCCTCTTGACACTTATTTGTCTACTTTACTATGAGTTTGAGTGTAGGGCTCATCCTCTCACTAAAGTGGGGGCTAAATGTAGTTTAGAAAAATGTACATACTTTAAATCTTCACTCTATGTTTGGGTCCCTTAATTTAATTGGACTTAATTAAGCCTCTAATTGGACCAATTATGCATTTAAAAGCCTAGTTAATCCCACTTTCTAAAAGGGAAACTTGTATTAAACAATTGCAAACATTAATTAAAATGCCTTGGAAGTTGAGTGTCTTGGATTTAGGTCTTAGAACATATTCGCCCAAGGGTGAATTGTCCTCCTTAAATTGAGTATCTCAAATTTTAATATGTTTTTGGCAGCATTTTTATGATTCAAATTCAAATTGCAATTGTCGACCGTTGATTTTTAATTTTCAGCAAATTAGAAAATTACCTATAAATACAAGGTCTTTTTATCAATTCAATATCTAAAAGAAAGAACGCAACTTTCACAAGAGAAGAAATATTTTCTAAGGTTTTTAAGAGAATATTTTTTAGTCTTCAACATCAACATTGAAGATCTCAATCATCATGTCAAAGTTATTTGCATCTATGCATGTTTTTGGAGCTAACATTGTGATGTAGGTTTCAATATTTCAAGCATCAATTCAAGTATCAAGATCAACATCCAATCAATCCATTTCATGTAAGATCAAGACCTTGGAGAGATGTCTCAAACTTTAGTCCTCCAAGGATCTCCATTCAATGGGCTTGGTGAGTTGCAACATAGCTTGTTCATTCATCATTCCTTCCATTCACGTTTCATTTCATTTCAAGGTATAATTACCAAAATGGGATTTGACCAAGGAAAACCCCCCATTCACCAAAAACAAACAACTTTTTCCTCTCTTTATATGTGTAGATTTACAGGTAAAGAAGGATTGAAGATTGATAAAAAGTGCAATTTTGCAAAGTTGTCAAAGTTGTCATCAAAGTTTTCAAGACATGGAATCTTACTTATAGAATCTAATTTCAACTTTCCAACAGTGAGATCCAAAGCAATCAAGAGTGTAGATCTAGGAGTAGAGGACTGTGAAATCATATTTTGCATCCTTGTAGCAAAACCCATTCACCCTAGGGTGAATCTGTCCCAGGAGGACACTCAGCAACAACTTTTGGTGATTGGTACACATCAACTTAGCCCTCTCAAATCTGCCATAGGTTTGTTGTTTCTGATTGTTTTATGCTTTAAATTGATGATTCAAGTTTCACACTGCATAATTGAGCTCATTTACTATTTTTAGTTTTTCTCCCCAAAGTGTTGTTTAGGAAGATTTTACCCTGTCTTGTCATAAAGAAAACAACAAGGTCTCCATTAAGGTTGACTCACGTAAGGATCAAAAGTCAATCTTACCTTTGGGGATCTCTTTTTCCTAATTAAATGAGAGAGATAAGTGCATCACATACTCAATCACCCCATTTTAAAGTCTTCCCTATTTCCTATGTTTCAGGATGTATTTTGGAAGATGAACTTCATGTATGAATATTTTTATCTTAAATGTGTATGATCATGGTATAAAAACTTAATGATGGAAAATGGTTAATCAACCCTTTCGAGTAGTATCAAGAAATTTTGGATTTGGACGAAAAAATGATATGTTAATGAAACAAATTAAGTTTTGGATAATGTGGAAGGAGAAAATTATGAGCATTGTATATTAAGGACATTGGAATTACTAAATGTGGGTAGTCAAATAAAATGGCCTACAAAAATTGTTTCTTTTATAGCATAAATTATTTTTCTTATTCAAATGAACCTCTTGAAAAGAAGTCGAGCAAGTATTAAGATAGAGTTATGATAGTAGTGGAAATATTGGACTTGAAAGAGTACATTGTAGTGAATATTTTGACATTTGAGTTGAAAACTTGGTGAATTCTTGTGTAGTTGGTGCTTTTGGGTAAAATTTAAGAATATACAAATAGCAATAAAATATTTGTTGAACTTCAATGTTAAATGAAAGCATGGATGGGGCTCCATGGGATTGAAAATGATAATTGACTCAAGAATGGTCATTCGATTGAATTGGATGATATTTAGTTTCTTGGTTGGTTGGAGGGGATTCTAAGAATCTAAATTGTCTTATAATGGATTCATAAATTTATAATTTTATTAGAGTGGCAAAATGAAATTCAATAAGCCTCTTCTCTTTTTTGTATGATGTGTTATCTCAACCCTCTTTCTTGTGAATGATTACTTATGTCAAATGATTGGTTTAACTATAATTAATATTTAATGGTTAAATGTGTTAATATATCTTTACTTGTGAATTAAATTTTATCCTCATATAATCTTGATTCATAAAAGTTTCCTAGTGTGTAACATATGTGTATTCACAATTGTAAATATCTTGAGTATGAATAGAGTCTTGTAAAATGTGTTTATTGGTGTTTCCTAAGCATGTTCTCTAACTCATTTTGTATCTTATAAAATCGAGGTGTAGCTTAGCAATTTTTTGTATTCGTAAGGGCAACAGGGTTGCATTATATATTATGAAAAAGAGGTTGTTACATATCAATGCCATGTTGGCACACACATATTAACAATGAGATCATAGTCAAAATGAGCATACATATGTCTATCTATGAAATTATTTCATAGCATTGAGAACATAAAACCTTTCAAACCCCCACCCCAAGTGCTTCACCAAACTCCTTGATCCACTCAAATCCTCAATTGGCTCTAGATTGTTCACTTTCTTCAAGCATTGACTCCCTTTTTTTGCAATTTCCCTATGCTACATTAGGGCCTTGGTGTGAAAATTTCCTACGAAGGGAAGCCATTCCACCATAGTTCCTTCCTCAAGCACCTTTCCAATATGCTTTATTCTCAGGACACCAACACCATAGTGTGTTGTCCTCAACACTTCCTTCGGTCCCAACAAATTATGCTCGTTAAAGATGGTGTAGGCCATCTTACATGTCATCTCCTTGAGCTCACTAAGATTTGAGAGGGAGGAAACAAAACAAGATGTGTTGTCTATGTTAACCCTATGTATTTCATCCTCCAATAGAAATTTTGCATCCAAGATCATCTTCATGGCCTTCAACGACCTACCACTAAAGTCCTTCATCACCACCTTCAACCGTTGTTCTAAAATATCACCCAAGAATGTCATCTACCTCTATGATCTAGTGAGTTGAATGGGTGTATCCATATTCATTGATCACCACATGCAACAACTAACCAAACCAATGGTTGGTTTTGATCTCATCTGCAAAGATATAGCCCATGATTGCATCATCCCACATTCCATGTAAGGAGAATTTTTTTGTCAAATATTTCCTCCCTATTCAATGGTCCTTCCCACACATTTAAATTTATTTGTAATGAGTGCACTAAATGTGCTAACTCACCCATGTAGTAATACATCACCAATTTTTCATGCATTACGTACAAGGCTTGCACTTGTCACTCGAGAAGGATGTGGGAGATGTCAGATCCTCCCATTTGGTAACCTTGAGCTTAGAGAATTGTGACATCAAGAGCTAAGGTGATGTCATTGATGAACTCAATGGTTAGGGCATTGGCCTCTTTATTCCCTCTCAATAGATATACTTATGTTTGAAATCATGAAAGCCACATGAGCTTTATTAAGTTTCCAATTCATTGTTCTTCATTTCGCTAAGGCATTGATTATTATTTGGGAGTCCCTTTCAATGGCCAACTTGTTTATTTTCTCCTTAACTGCCAATTCTAAACCAAAGTGAAGGGCATGCAACTCTATGAACTTTGAGTTCCCTTAATGTATCTCCTCTACAATTTCTCATACTACAACCCACACCAGTGGGGCCAAGGTTGCCTCTAGAGGCACCATCAAAATTTAGTTTGATCCATTCTTCTTCTAGAAGATTCTACACCATACTAGGTCTCACTACCACCTTATCCTGAATGTTAGAGACCCCATTAATAGGTGGTGTAGCTTAGCACTTTAATCCCTTGCTTGTTACTAGAATTAGTCACATAGTGCATGTAAAGTGTACCTTTTGGATTTACATAGATCTTTTTAGTATTGATGAATTATTTAAATTTCTAATTGAGTCAAAATTTATTTACTATCTTTATCTTTTCACTTAACAAAGGAAACATCATGTTTATCTTTGTATAATTTTGTCCATGCTCACTTTCTTGTTTCTATGAATAATCATTTTATCTTGCATCTACATTGATTCTTTCAACCTACCTACCACAAATGTATGATGGTATTCAATATCATGGTGCTATATGGTATAGGGTTTCTTGTTACTTTCTCCTATACATGAGACACATTATCACCATAGTATTTTATACCTTGGTGCATAATTTCCTCTGCTATATTGAATAAAGAGTTATCAATCCAACACAACATAACCATCATTATAACACTAGATATTTTATAATTATAGGTGCTCATAAGTACTTGGAGAATCGAGTGAGGCTAGAATTATCTTGAATTTAGACACATTTGTTGAGATGAATATGGATGTGAGTTTTTCATAGAACTATAAAGGGGATTGTTCTTGGAGAGAGTCATTGTGGCTAGGTGTATCCCGGAGGAGCAATATTATTCCCCACTCTTGGTTTACTCAATGAATAATCATCTAAGAGGTATTTCCCATCTAGTTTTTTTCTTTTTGGATTGCAAGAATTGGAATCGGGTAGCCACCCCCATATAAACTACAATGCACCTAGTAAATTTTTTTCATGTGACCGGTGATGATGGCACGACATGCCCTCCAATACCACAGGGACGGTGGGGAGACTAGACATCATGACCTCTTTCCTACAACATGATACTTTAGCCAATCAAGCTAGACACATCACCCCATTGTCCATCTTGTTTTCAAATGCATTATTTTTAATGATTTTTCTTCTCATATATATGGATCTTCAACTATATTTGTTTATGATGCCATTTATGAGGATTTTAGGATATGTTATTGAGATTATTCCTATTTTTGGTAATCGATTGGAGTTTTATCTTCCTTGATTGGATATGTATACATTCATGTTGGTTATATGAGATACATATGTTTTTTTAAATCCATGAGATTGAACAATTACGTGTTATTAAGCCTTTCCACTTGAGGTTGTGAAAGATATTTTACTTGACATAGCTTAGCACTTTGAGGTATTAGTAGAAGGATGTGTTATGTGATATGAAATAGGTTTTCTCTCTTTTTTAGGTGACTAAATACTCGAGGTTCATGCTCACATGGTTTGGTATGGTGGACTTGGGATAGTTATGGTGCCTTTTTTCTTAGAGACTATGTAATAGATTTTCTTGCATGTGTTGATCATTGTGATTGTTCTTTATTACTGCATGGTCTTTATTATGAACCACACCTTGGCATGAGTTTTGATTGGTAGACTTGGTATGTTTTGATATATTTTCTAATTTTGCATTAACCATGTAGTGAGAGTTCTTATATGTGTATGTTCTTCATTTATAGGTTTTATACATGAAGTTTATGATTGCAATTTATCAATTGGATATATTTTTGGAATGAATTATAATAATAGTTTTGGATACCTTAATAGGTATGGATGGAAAACCATGTCAAGACATTATAAGAGAGATTCATAAAAACTTGGCTACTCTAGATTTAGAATATTTTCCATACATGGAACTTGGTAAGAGTTATGTAGTAATTTTGTGAGAACAATTTTCCCTCTAGAAGATATCCTATATTATATCCAAAGCTACATATGAAATCAAAAATGGTGATGAGCCTAGTTTTTGGTCAAATTTTGGGTAGAATTTATAGTCCATTTGTTGGCAGTGTCATGAACTTTAGTAGTTAAGTGTTAATATTTGCATAATGTTTCCCTCAAACCATTGACATTGGGTTTAACTCTATCTCTATTAAGTTTTAATGACAATGGCATATTTTGTGGATTGTCTATATTAATTTTGTGCATGGTTGATGAATTTTCTTTAAGGTGATTATAGATGTACAATTATTATGTGTACTAACATTGCTATGCAGGACATAATTTATGGATGGTAAGTTGAGAAAGGAAATTGTCAAATGGTCATGTAGGGGAATCATTCAAAGGAATCAATTGAAGGACGATGGCAATAGATTCCCCACAACAGTCAATTGTAACCACCTTGTATTTATGGCATTGAGCAATCATGGCCATTACTGCAACGCTGAGTCCACGTTCAGGCATGCATGTCTAACTGGATTCCTTGCTGACGTAAGGTGATACAGATGGATGAATGGGTGGGTGAGTGAAGAAATGGATTTCCACTTAAAGCGAAAATATTTATTATGAAAAGTGCGTACCTTAATTTAACCAAAAGGTGGGAAAATATTTAGTATCGTGTTCCTTAGGTATTGTGTATTAATATTTAGTATCGTGTTCCTTAGGTTTGCACTTTTCATAATAAATATTTTCGCTTTAAGTGGAAATCCATTTCTTCACTCACCCACCCATTCATCCATCTGTATCACCTTACGTCAGCAAGGAATCCAGTTAGACATGCATGCCTGAACGTGGACTCAGCGTTGCAGTAATGGCCATGATTGCTCAATGCCATAAATACAAGGTGGTTACAATTGACTGTTGTGGGGAATCTATTGCCATCGTCCTTCAATTGATTCCTTTGAATGATTCCCCTACATGACCATTTGACAATTTCCTTTCTCAACTTACCATCCATAAATTATGTCCTGCATAGCAATGTTAGTACACATAATAATTGTACATCTATAATCACCTTAAAGAAAATTCATCAACCATGCACAAAATTAATATAGACAATCCACAAAATATGCCATTGTCATTAAAACTTAATAGAGATAGAGTTAAACCCAATGTCAATGGTTTGAGGGAAACATTATGCAAATATTAACACTTAACTACTAAAGTTCATGACACTGCCAACAAATGGACTATAAATTCTACCCAAAATTTGACCAAAAACTAGGCTCATCACCATTTTTGATTTCATATGTAGCTTTGGATATAATATAGGATATCTTCTAGAGGGAAAATTGTTCTCACAAAATTACTACATAACTCTTACCAAGTTCCATGTATGGAAAATATTCTAAATCTAGAGTAGCCAAGTTTTTATGAATCTCTCTTATAATGTCTTGACATGGTTTTCCATCCATACCTATTAAGGTATCCAAAACTATTATTATAATTCATTCCAAAAATATATCCAATTGATAAATTGCAATCATAAACTTCATGTATAAAACCTATAAATGAAGAACATACACATATAAGAACTCTCACTACATGGTTAATGCAAAATTAGAAAATATATCAAAACATACCAAGTCTACCAATCAAAACTCATGCCAAGGTGTGGTTCATAATAAAGACCATGCAGTAATAAAGAACAATCACAATGATCAACACATGCAAGAAAATCTATTACATACTCTCTAAGAAAAAAGGCACCATAACTATCCCAAGTCCACCATACCAAACCATGTGAGCATGAACCTCGAGTATTTAGTCACCTAAAAAAGAGAGAAAACCTATGTCATATCACATAACACATCCTTCTACTAATACCTCAAAGTGCTAAGCTATGTCAAGTAAAATATCTTTCACAACCTCAAGTGGAAAGGCTTAATAACACGTAATTGTTCAATCTCATGGATTTAAAAAAACATATGTATCTCATATAACCAACATGAATGTATACATATCCAATCAAGGAAGATAAAACTCCAATCGATTACCAAAAATAGGAATAATCTCAATAACATATCCTAAAATCCTCATAAATGGCATCATAAACAAATATAGTTGAAGATCCATATATATGAGAAGAAAAATCATTAAAAATAATGCATTTGAAAACAAGATGGACAATGGGGTGATGTGTCTAGCTTGATTGGCTAAAGTATCATGTTGTAGGAAAGAGGTCATGATGTCTAGTCTCCCCACCGTCCCTGTGGTATTGGAGGGCATGTCGTGCCATCATCACCGGTCACATGAAAAAAATTTACTAGGTGCATTGTAGTTTATATGGGGGTGGCTACCCGATTCCAATTCTTGCAATCCAAAAAGAAAAAAACTAGATGGGAAATACCTCTTAGATGATTATTCATTGAGTAAACCAAGAGTGGGGAATAATATTGCTCCTCCAGGATACACCTAGCCACAATGACTCTCTCCAAGAACAATCCCCTTTATAGTTCTATGAAAAACTCACATCCATATTCATCTCAACAAATGTGTCTAAATTCAAGATAATTCTAGACTCACCCGATTCTCCAAGTACTTATGAGCACCTATAATTATAAAATATCTAGTGTTATAATGATGGTTATGTTGTGTTGGATTGATAACTCTTTATTCAATATAGCAGAGGAAATTATGCACCAAGGTATAAAATACTATGGTGATAATGTGTCTCATGTATAGGAGAAAGTAACAAGAAACCCTATACCATATAGCACCATGATATTGAATACCATCATACATTTGTGGTAGGTAGGTTGAAAGAATCAATGTAGATGCAAGATAAAATGATTATTCATAGAAACAAGAAAGTGAGCTTGGACAAAATTATACAAAGATAAACATGATGTTTCCTTTGTTAAGTGAAAAGATAAAGATAGTAAATAAATTTTGACTCAATTAGAAATTTAAATAATTCATCAATACTAAAAAGATCTATATAAATCCAAAAGGTACACTTTACATGCACCATGTGACTAATTCTAGTAACAAGCAAGGGATTAAAGTGCTAAGCTACACCACCTATTAATGAGGTCTCTAACATTCAGGATAAGGTGGTAGTGAGACCTAGTATGGTGTAGAATCTTCTAGAAGAAGAATGGATCAAACTAAATTTTGATGGTGCCTCTAGAGGCAACCTTGGCCCCACTGGTTTGGGTTGTAGTATGAGAAATTGTAGAGGAGATACATTAAGGGAACTCAAAGTTCATAGAGTTGCATGCCCTTCACTTTGGTTTAGAATTGGCAGTTAAGGAGAAAATAAACAAGTTGGCCATTGAAAGGGACTCCCAAATAATAATCAATGCCTTAGCGAAATGAAGAACAATGAATTGGAAACTTAATAAAGCTCATGTGGCTTTCATGATTTCAAACATAAGTATATCTATTGAGAGGGAATAAAGAGGCCAATGCCCTAACCATTGAGTTCATCAATGACATCACCTTAGCTCTTGATGTCACAATTCTCTAAGCTCAAGGTTACCAAATGGGAGGATCTGACATCTCCCACATCCTTCTCGTAATGCATGAAAAATTGGTGATGTATTACTACATGGGTGAGTTATCACATTTAGTGCACTCATTACAAATAAATTTAAATGTGTGGGAAGGACCATTGAATAGGGAGGAAATATTTGACAAAAAAATTCTCCTTACATGGAATGTGGGATGATGCAATCATGGGCTATATCTTTGCAGATGAGATCAAAACCAACCATTGGTTTGGTTAGTTGTTGCATGTGGTGATCAATGAATATGGATACACCCATTCAACTCACTAGATCATAGAGGTAGATGACATTCTTGGGTGATATTTTAGAACAACGGTTGAAGGTGGTGATGAAGGACTTTAGTGGTAGGTCGTTGAAGGCCATGAAGATGATCTTGGATGCAAAATTTCTATTGGAGGATGAAATACATAGGGTTAACATAGACAACACATCTTGTTTTGTTTCCTCCCTCTCAAATCTTAGTGAGCTCAAGGAGATGACATGTAAGATGGCCTACACCATCTTTAACGAGCATAATTTGTTGGGACCGAAGGAAGTGTTGAGGACAACACACTATGGTGTTGGTGTCCTGAGAATAAAGCATATTGGAAAGGTGCTTGAGGAAGGAACTATGGTGGAATGGCTTCCCTTCGTAGGAAATTTTCACACCAAGGCCCTAATGTAGCATAGGGAAATTGCAAAAAAAGGGAGTCAATGCTTGAAGAAAGTGAACAATCTAGAGCCAATTGAGGATTTGAGTGGATCAAGGAGTTTGGTGAAGCACTTGGGGTGGGGGTTTGAAAGGTTTTATGTTCTCAATGCTATGAAATAATTTCATAGATAGACATATGTATGCTCATTTTGACTATGATCTCATTGTTAATATGTGTGTGCCAACATGGCATTGATATGTAACAACCTCTTTTTCATAATATATAATGCAACCCTGTTGCCCTTACGAATACAAAAAATTGCTAA
>VDFB02116367.1:0-12029 GCA_007258455.2 Sequoia sempervirens | reverse complement strand
AACACACCATACATACATGTATGCATTCATTCTTTAACATGCCCTCTGTGAATCAATTCAAGATTACACAATAGCAATCTCCCAACTTAGCATCCTTATCGTCGTAGATGTTTCTATTCCTGTGTAGATTTTTCCTTGCAAACCATTCAGCTCCATCGTAACAGCTGCAAAAAATCCAACCACCAACCATTTGAATTTTGCTTCCTCTAATTGGTCCACAAGCCAATTCAAATGATAAAGAAAACAATCCATTGAGATCGCATGTTTGTGAGACATGAGAAGTGTCACCCCGATGCTTAATGGATTCATAGATGATATTGGCATAGGTTCCAATAGTCGGCAAGAGGTTATATCGAATTCCATGAGTCATACCAAATCTACCGATATCCTTTGCACTTCTATCAGCAACCGTCAAACAATCGGCAAGACCTACCACTCTTGCCAAGACATCATGCCAAAGCTCACAAGGTATTCTGAAGAGTTCATCAGTCGGCAAGACTAATGCTCTTCACCCAGACATTACACCGATGACTCCAAGTCATATCGACCTCAGCATTCTCATCGGTGAGACAATCGCCATTCAATGAGATGTCATACCAAAGTTCAAAGGTCATATCAATGCTAGCTTTTCCATCGACAAGACACCGGCAGTTCGCCAAGACTTCATACCGAAGTCTTCAAGTCATGTCGACATGAGTATTCCATTTAGTGAGATAATCATCTATCGCCAAGACATCACACGGAGTGCTTCATGTTATACCGAACACTGAGCAGTAGCCAAGATTCATAGTGACAACAGGTTTCCCATTGGCAAGACAAACCCTCTTCGCCAAGACATCATACCGATGCCTTCAAGTTACACCGCAGTGCTCGACAGTCGGCAAGACATTCATCTTTTTCCAAGGCATCACATTGAGTGAACATGTCATACCAAAGCACTGAAGAGTCGGCAAGACTTATAGTCTTCACCAAGACCTTATACCAGGTGTCGAGAGCTACACCGATGACTTTAGTTGCATCCCCGTCGGCAAGACCAACACCTGTTGCCAAGACTTCACGCCGAAGTCTCCAAGTTACCTCGAGCCTATCTTTCGCTAGGAGTCATGCCGAACACATCCCACACCATCGGTGAGACAAATTCCCATCGCCAAGACTTCATAGCGAAGCCTTCAAGTCATATCGATGACTCCATTTTCTAAGACATCTCCTAGTTGCCAAGACTGCATGCCGATAGGAGCAAGTCATGTTGATTTCCACATCGGCCAGATAGACCAAAGGTCATGCCGATATCGGCAAGACTTCCTATCATCACCGAGACATTAATCTGACACATATGAGTTACCCTAATGATCTAGTCACCATGAGTCTCCCCGACATCCGTTAGACCAAACTGTCAGCCAGAGTTCTCCACTCGGCAGAAGGTTACAGCGAAGGCCACAAGTCACAGTGACATCATCAGTCGGCAAGACAAAAGCAAAGCCTCAGCGACATGAGAAAAATGCAAGGTTACTAAACTGCCAGTTGGCCAGACAACATGAATGTCACAGCGACCATGCTTTCTCAGAGGTTTCAACCTATGAGATTGAGGCACATTTTCCAAAAAAATCTAACTCGTAGTCCACTGGTATGAACTGCTTCTTCAGTTTCTCCACCATGCGATCCCAACTGCTGATCTTTCCTTCTCCTCCTTGATTTCTCTCCAACTGGACCTCTTTCCACCAAATATTTGTGTGGCCCTTTAGCTTTGTTTTTGCAAACTTAACCCAATCTAGGTCCTCTACTTCTTCATACTCAAAATACTCCTCTAGCTCATTGATCCAATTGATCAACTCTTCTGGGTCCAAACTTAAGGAATAACTAGGGACTTCTATTTTGGGTCTTTTTTTTATTTTTGAAATGGCCCTTATCAGCTGCATTTGATCTTGATCAATCACTTCTTCTTGCTCTTCTATGTCTATATCTTACACCTCTTCTTCATCCTCGCTTTCTCATCTCCTTCCCGGGTTTAACCCTATTCAGAAATGGAAATATTACATGTAGAGGGATCTCAGATCCTCGAGCTCTGCAATACATGCAAGCTATAGAAAATTACAGAATACCTTTGTTCGTAGCATGCAAACTTTTCCCCCCAAAAAGCTATCAAAAATCATAAAAATCTGCCCATAAATAGATCCTTTTCATTTTGGAGCCAAACAAAATTTGAGTTATGATTTTTGGTAGTTTGGCGCCAAAATTACAATTTGAAATTTGAAAATTGAGTCCAAATTCGAAAATTGACAATTTTCTAAAAATTGACCAACTTCCAGAAGCCATAACTTTTGATCCGGGACTCCATTTTTTGAACCATTTGAACTGTTGGAAAGGTCTCGAAGTAAAGAACGCAACTAGCTCCACTAGTTCTAACAAATTTTGGTCCTGTATGGAACCGTTTAGTGCCTCAAATTGGACTCATAAGGTTTTTTAGGGCAAAAAGCAGAAACTGAAACTTGAATAAATTTCAAACCAAGAATGATATTGACCTAATTCTTTCACCAAAGTTCTTATTTTTCCATCCTAAACCTTTCCTTAAATTTGTGCCTCCTCACACCTTCAAATTCAAAACTACTAAAAATAGTGGTTGAGCAGAAAAAGTAGAAAAGCAGTTCTAAAAGTTGGGAATTCTTATTCGACGAAAAGGGTATCTAGAAATGCAAAGACATCTACAAAAAGCTAACAAAAAGAAATAGAAAAGGAAAGCATATTTTTTGGGTGATGCAAGATTTCCCTTACACCACTAGATGCTCTTGCATCAAAAAAGTCGAAGTTCTTGCACATGCACGACTCTAGACTAATTTTCAAATGGGAAACCTTCTTATTTTGTTGATTTTTAGTTTCGAAAGTTTATCTCTTGTATTTTCATTGGGGAAAAATAAAACTCTTTCTGGTTTTCATCAGCTAAATTTTGGCTTTGTAAAATAATCCTAAAATGAAAAATTACAGTTCTTGGCTTTTGATATTGTTTCCAAATTGAATGAATCTCGAGTGATCAAGTTTGAAGGAAGGATATGTGGCTATGAAGTAGAGGTCTTTAGTTCATCCTCTCCATTCTTGAGCATAGGAACCTAGGTTAGTGTTGTATTGGATCTTAATTTTATCTTCTCCACTTTATGTAAACAAATTCTTCTTCTCTTGTCATTTGTTAAACGATTAATTGAATCTCATTAATGAATCAAAATGTTATCCTTAAAGAAGTTTGTTTCTATGCATTCTTGTATGTTGGATTTTTTTATTTAGGGTCAGCCTCACTTCAATCCATAGATGTGCTTACGCTATTTTATTTTATTCTTAAGGACTTCAAATTTCCTTTGCATCCCATCTTGTTGATTAGTGAATACTAGGGGGGTTTGCAACCATAAAATTGTAGAATGGGTGACTAGTTGAGTAGAAAGGGAAACGTATTGCTTAGTCCTTGTAGAATTATTTAGGTTTGATAGCCAAGCCGTAGGCTAGGTGTATAGCTCACATTTGTATAATAGATTTTACCTCTTTACCTTCGATGTTTGGATTATAGGGGCATCGATCTGCATGAAACAACATGATTCCTCCACGATCATCAGTATTTTATGATTTTGTACATATATTTGGGTGGATCAAACATTCATTTGAAACTTCTTGTTATTAGAATTCCCGAAGGAATACTAGATTAGGGATTGGTTGAGGGGTAGAGAGTTTGAGCTGAGGGCAACCGAATCTTGAGAAGATACTTTATGATCTTGCATTCTTTTGACAAGCACAAACATGGGTTTTAGTCACTATTCCTTGGTAGTTTGTTTGATGTTACTCTAGTTAGCTATTGTCTTCCCAAACCATAGATGCTCTAGTATTTGGTTGGGGCACAACCTCTCCAGCATTCACATAGAAGTTTCTTAGCCTTTTAAGCAAACTAATTTGCATGCCATCTCTTATTCCCTTATGTCATTGTTCTCATATTCTTTTATCATTTAACATTTTCCACTTAAGTTTTAGCCATTGCTTGGAATTTATATAGGTGATCCCCAATCTCCTTTATTGTTCATTGAAATCAGCATAAGGAGGGTACCCTACTGTTTTGAATTAGTGAATACAATTGATTTGAGGACTGTACTTTCTACTCTTTGAATCTATCATACTATGGAGTCGACAACATCATATTTAGTGTGAGGTGTTTGTTATCCATTCTTTGAATGGACTTGGTGAATATGTGGTATTTGTGAGACTTGTTATTGCTATGAGATTTAGCTTTTCTACCAGTTTTCTAATGGTGCGCCTCCTTCCTTGCATTTTATGTTCCAAATTAAAGGCTTCAACTTTCGTTTTGGTAGTTAAAAATGTTAAAAAAGCTTGCTAGTCGTAGTTTACAATTAACCTTTCATGTTAATGGAAACTTCAATCCACTATATATGTGTGATATTGGGTATTTTATTTTATATAGTTTGGATTTTGATTGAATGGGTCGTTTCTTCCCTTAGATGAGCATGAACTCAAGAGTTTCACCATCCTTGGTTCTTCTTTAAAAGGGTATATACTCCTGCTCATTGTTTGCTACCCTGCCTCCTAAGTTGGGTATGGTCATATATGTTGTGCACCCCTGTGTGCTTCTTTCCCCCTATTTAAATATTGTTGTTAGAAATTTTCAAGCTTCCATTGTTGCTTGATTGATATTCAAGTCAGGTATGTGCGAACGAATGAGATAGGGGTTTGATCCTTTCATGAGGGATAGGACTCAGTTCATGCCTTTGTATAGGTGATGGTCTTTAGTATGCCAGATTTTTAATGGCTTGTTGTGCCTAGAGTATTGGTTGTTTAGTGAGTATATATAAATATGTGAATTCATTTGTGTTGTAGTTTTATTATCATTTTAATACTGTAAATGACAGTAGGATATTACAAGTTATCATATTTAATAAAATTCTTTAACATTAGTGTATTTGAATTAGAAATATATATATTTATATATATATGTGTGTGTGTGTGTATAAATATATATATGTTACAATTATAGTTTAACTAAATAGGTTGTGTATTATATATTATGTTTATATATAGTTCCATAATTGTTTAAAAGATTCAAAATGGATGTGTAAATAAATGTGTTGATGATATATATATATATATCTGTATAGCATGATTATAATTAAAGTAATTTTGTTTATATTAAAATATGTGTTGAGATGTTTGTAAAATATGTTTATATAAATTATTTAATTATTTAAAACAAGTTCTTAATGAGTTGAAAGACAAAATGTGACTGATGGTCTAAATGTTCTTTGAAGTTTATTGCTTTTGATTTATTAGTGAGAGTAATTTGTGTGTGATAAAATATGTATTGAGATATTTAGAAAATATGATTATATAACTTCTTATGTTATTTCAAATGACTTTGTAATGAACAAATAGATAAAATGTAATTGATTGTTTATTATTCTTATGATTAATACATTTAATGTATTTGTGTTTCTTTTAAAAGGTGAATTGTGATGGATTCCTTTTGACGTGGCTTCCTGTTAAGTTAGTCTTGATTTGAGGTGTCTTCATTCAATTGAATTTGTGTTGCAATTTATTTGGGAACTCGTATTGTTTTGATTTACCCTCGTTTGTGAGTTCTTGGGTAGTCGTTCCTTTTGGGCTTCTAGAGGTGGGGAAAGAAATGTAGCTTTATTTTTGGTTTTCATATCAATTCTTTGTGAACTATTGTTCTTATATTCGATTTGATTTTGGTGGGTTTAGCCTTGCACTTGAAAGTGGTTTTCTTTACCATGAAGTGTTATCATGAGATGGTGCATGCCTCACTTAATGCATTTAATTATTTGGACTTGATATTTTGTGCAAGTTGGCTTATCCCATTTGTGATTATGAGGTTTTGTGCTAGTAGGAAAAGTGGCTTCCCATGGGGCTGAAACCCTAAGTGGTATCCTAGGTAACTCATGTGGAAGTTGATTTAATCAAGTGATAACCTAATAAATAATTAGGGGTGGGTAGTAATTCACACTAATACAAGACAATGGATGCCTCTCTCATGGCTCAAGCACTTTTTTAGGTTTGAGATGAGACGAGAAGGTTTGGAATGGAAAATCAACCACCTTGTCTTCACGAAAGGTGAGTTGATTTTTCATGTGTAAGAATGGGGGTTGGGGATTGGTTGAGGTTGCTAGGGTAACCCAAGATGGGGACCGATAACCTATGAAGATCTTCATTAGGTAACCCATGTCGAGCCATGTGATGAAACTCTTCCCTTTAGCAACCGTGTATGTTTGTTCTTTTCCCCTTGTTGCTTTTGTTCCTTTGAAAGTGAATGTTTCCTTGTGTTTTTGTTGTGGAGTCTTGTTAGTCTTGTTCACTTGGCCATCTTCCTTTGTTGTGGGTCCTTCTTGTCATATCCTAGCACGGGGGGTGGCCCTTAGGGTCCACATGGTCGGGTGGAATGTGCTTTGCACCCCATTGGGTCCCCAACCAAAGATCGAGTTGTGTAGAGTTCTACTAGTTGTAGTGACTCTAGAGATGTACCAGAGTTGGAACCAATATTGATGCTTGTATTCATACATTTTAGTTGTATTATTCAATGTTATTGTACTATTCCCATTCATGTTAGGAAGCACTATTGTGTTGATGTAATCCTTGAATGATGTATCATCTTATCATAAATATAATGGTTGTATCTTTGGCATTATCTTATGACCATTGACAAGTGCTTATCTTTTATGTAATGTATATTGATCCTTGTATTATTATGTGTTTATTGTTTCATAGTATGTGATCCTTAATGGTGTTGTATATGTGGAAACATTTATATTTGAATTCATAGATGTGATGGATGGGTTTTATTTATATAATTTCATGAATGTATGTTTGCTCATTATTAATTTTATATAATGGTTAAGAGGGATACTCATAGTTAGTTAATCACCATTATGGGAGTTGTGTTATGTTAGAGATATTCAAATGTGATGTATCCATGTTACCCCAAAGGGATAGATAAGTGATATGTATGTATGGTTTAGTACTAGTGATATATGTTAATGAACACTTCATATTAGTTTAATTTTTTAAAAAAAGTGTCATAAATGTTAGATTTTTCAGTGTCCTTTGGGGTTTGCATGGTGGGGCATTACAGGGTTGTAGCCCTGTGGACAGTGAGTCCTTATTTTAGGCAGTGAGCCTTATCTCAGGCAGTGAGCCTTTTTGTAATCAGTTTTGATACTCTACAGTGTGAGTTAATCCTCACTGTGGTTTTTCCCTTATTTGGTTTTCCACGTAAATCTAGTGTTATTGTGTTTGTGAATTTGCATTTGATGGTTAATCACTTAATCAGTTTATGTGTTGGTTTTAGTAATAAAATTTAAGGTTATAATCTGTGACAACTGATTCACCCCCTCTTAGTTTTCCTATCCAACATTTAGGGTTGATGCTTCCAAATATGCACTTGGATTAGTTTTGTTCCTCAATGTGGTCATCTAATTTCCTAACATGTAGTGAGATTTTATCTAATGCTATGTATAGACACCCCATGTATGACAAGGAGTTATATACATTGTTCAATCCTACAAATAACATGGAATTACTATATCTTGGGGAAATATATTATTATTCATATAGATTAGAAACCTCTTAAATTTATATAAATATAAGAAATTTCATATAGTGATCAACACCAAAGGTGGTCTAGTTACTTCAAATATTTTCATCTCAATATTCATCATAAGAAGGAAGAACAAATAAAGTTACAAACTAATTGGGTTGGATTCTAATGAATAACATTGATAACTATGTTGGACTCTTGTGAATACTATAAAAATATTAGCCTCAACTATATTCAACATTAATCCTATTTGTTGATAACTATCCATCAAAGACTCAAATGATAAATAAGCCTTTTATTACTATATGTAAGATAAAATCTTCTATCACATAATACACATATATGTACCTATGTACCTTGGAATTTTACCCTATTCTAATATGTAAAATAACTAAAAATGCAAATGATAAAACACTAAGAACACTTCAATGATTAGCCTAAAGAGTGATAAAACAAGGAAAATAGATGAAATAAAATTCAAATCGATTATACCTTCCTTGTTGTTGAAGACTCCTTTGTTGGCCCTTGATTTAGATGAATTTGTGTGCTCCTTGGATGGCTTTTTGGTGTAGCTAGATGCAAGATTGAATATGCAAGATGATCAAAGTGGATGGATAAATGATAGTAAATGCTTGAGAATGCAAATTGATAGCATAAGGTTGCTCAAATTAAAAAGTGTTGAAAATTCCCTTGAGGAGGGGGTATTTATAGAAGAATTTGAATTATCTAGAGAATTCAACGGCTGAGATTCATCCAACAAGGTCAAGATGAAGGGCTATGGTGGGTTGAGAACTCACAAGCCCTCACATCTTGACATGTGGATGGTGAAGTGGCTAAGAGGAGATGAGGTGTAAGTGAGGTGGCTAAAAGGTATATGAGGTGGAGGAAGGACAAGTACCTTCCAAGTACCTTGGGGAGTGAGAAGATTTCCTCAAAAAGGAATTTCTTGTCCCCAAGTGAGAGTGAAAGGGACATTTGAGGAATTTTGGAATTCCTCAAAAATCTCCATGGGAAAAAGGAGAGGTGGTTGGAGAAATAAATGTGAATTAAAAATTCACATTCTTAGGAGAGTCTAAAGGATAAAAAGCAAGAGTCTGTAGTGTGTGTGGGACTTAGTCACATGTGGATGATGTGACAAATCCAAGGTTCTAGAAGCCTTGGAAGATAGAATGTGAATTAAAAATTCATATAGGGAAGAGGAGAATCTAGGATAAATAAATGTGAATTAAAAATTCACATGGGAAAGAGGGTTAATGCTAAAAAGAGATAAATGCAAAGGTTGACTAAAAAGGTGGTGTTAAATGTGGCTAATGACCTTGGTTAAAGTTGTGCAAATATTGGATTAGAATAATTAATGGAATATTAGAGGCAAAGGGCAAATGTGGAGGATGTGACATTAATCTTGATTAAGAGGATACGCAATATCATAATCATGAATTAATTCAAATTAATTCAGATTAGAGCAAGATCATGGAGGATGTGACAAGGAGAGAGAGAATGAAGAATTTTAAATTGATTTTAAATCAAAAGGGTCAAAAATGACTAAATTAAATAAATTGGTGTATTTATTTAATTTAGAGAGGAAGAAGGTGAAAGATAAAGCATTTAGTTATTAAATTAAATACTTTACAGATATGAGACAAAAGGTGTAATATTAATTTAATAAATTAATATTTAATATGATAGACGAAAAGGGAGTAAATTTAGTCATATGGGAGTGATTAAATTTAGATGTCTACATTTTTCCCCTCTTCGAAATATTATTAGAATAATAGTGTTTTGAAGAAAAATAAAATACAAATGAGGGAGGAAATGATAGATGGTGATGCCCCTAGCATGGAAAAGGTTGAAGATTGGGGATTGAGGATGCCCCATCGAGAGGACATGTTGGTTGAAGAGAACACGGGTGTGCTCTTGAAATAGATGATGTGATGCAAGGGGAGATGAGGAAGATGACAAGAGAAGAGGATAAGCGATAGGAGATGGATGAAGCACAAATGGATTTTAGGACAAAAGGTGATGTTGCCCCAGTCAAGGTAGAAGCCAAAAAGGGGTTGATGATGAATGGAGTGTTGTCAATGAGGGAAGGATGGATCCCAAAACAACACAAAGATAGGGAAGGATGCATCCCACTTAGTGGTAGTGATGAGGGAAGGATACATCCAAAAATACCACAAAAGTATAGGGAAGAATACCTCCCGATGATGAGGATGAAAGTGTTGTTGATGAGGGAAGGATACATCCCAAAACAACACTAAAGGGATAGGGAAGGATACAAATGGATGATGATGATGGGTCAAGCTGGGTAACAAGATTGGGGACAAGACCAAGGACTTGATTAGATTATTTGTGTGAGGTATGAGTTGATGAGGATAGGATTGAGATGTGAGATGGATGAAAGGTATAAAGATGATAAGGGGAGTGTTGTTGATGAGAAGAGATTGGATGGATAGATGAGGGAGAGTGATGAAGGGTGAAGGGATGGGGGGAATTTTGATAGATGGGAGGATGGGGGATACATGCAAGATGATGGAATGGAAAATGAAATGCAGTCCTAATGTGATTTGCCATCTTCGAAGCACTGATTTTTTCTATAGCATAAGACACCCAGTGCTAGGGTATGTGGAACCAAGGCGGATTAGTGTCTAATGCATGAAACAAATACAACAGAAAAGAAGGCTATCCCAACACCCCAAAGTCACAAAGAAAGACCTTGGTCGGGCCAGGTATTGAGATAACCACAAGCACAAAAGGATGCCCCAACATAACACAAGACCTTGGGGATCTTGGTGGGTACTACGTGGGACAACCAAGAAGACACAATAAAAAAAAGATCAAGATATGCCCCTATGTGGACCAATCAAAACACGGCATAATATGATGGATTATGGTGGCCTTGACAAGTGATGATAGGGAGCTCAAATGATAAACAAAAGCCAAAAGCATCAAAAGATCACAATCAATTTCAAATGTCCTTTGCCATAGGATCAAGGGGATAGATGGGATTGATGAGGTCTGTTAGGAAGGATGCATCCTGTTGAGACCGATGATGGATACTAAGCTAAAAGATTGATATGATGTAGGATATTCAAAACTAATTGGATTTGTTGATACAAGTGGATCTTGTTTGTTAAGAACTAGCTAGATAAGGGCATAGCTTGATGACACGACACAAGGGAGACAAGGCATGAGACTGACACAACCTAAAGACCTAGGGGCTTCGGGGCCAATCAAAGATTAGTCTTGCCTACGTGAAAACGCAAAGCCCTTGTAGTTCGGTAAAAGGCTGTCGACTGACCATGGATAAAAGTAGAAAGAGGATGATGAATGATGATGACAAATGACAAGGAACAGAGAGACAAAAGCCAAGACTAATGATAGACGATATAGGAGTGGACGGAGAAAGCAGAAAGACTGACGCTAGATGATAGAGGAGCAAATGGAAAAAGCAGAATGACCGATGATAGACGATAGAAGAGTAAAGTGGACAATGAAGATCAATGATGGAACCCCAGGGGCAGATCAAATGATCGACCTTTCCTACGTGAAAGTGCAGGGGCAACGTAGTTCGACAAGAGACTGACGACAAACCATGATGGAGACTTCGATGGATGATAGGATGGAAAAAGAAGAAAGACCGATGATAGATGATAAAGGATCCCCAGGGGGCAGATCAAATGATCGACCTTGCCTACGTGAAAGCACATGGGCAACATAGTTCGACAAGGCCAAAGACAAACAATGGATAAAGGATGATAAGATGATAGGATAAGTGGATAAAAAGATGGGACCGATATGACAAGATAGGATAGACCTGTTGGATTGGATAGGATGATGACGATCACATAAAGCTCAGGGATGGGATAGTTATCCAAAGCATTAAAATGACTTGGGAGGGATGATATGATGACAGATGGAGGATGAAGTGATAGGGAATTGGAAAGATGTGCAAGAGAAGCAGGGGTGATGACGATGAGATAAATGGCATTGGGTTGCATGGGGGGAGGCCTATAGCCAGATACTAATGACAAGGGATTGTGAGATAGAATGAGGATAAAGATGAAAGAATGGACAGAGATATAGGGATGGGGGATGGGAGGGATTATTTAGATGGATGGGAATATAAGGATTGGGAGATGGAAGGGATGCTAGGATAGATGGATACAAAGATAAGGATGGGGAGATGGAAGGGATGTTGTGATAGATGGATAGGGACAGAAGGATTGAGAGATGAAAGGGATGCTAGGATAGATGGATATGAATATAAGGATGGGGAGATGGAAGAGATGCTATGATAGATGGATAGGGAGATGAAGGGATGTTATGATAGATGATGTCTCCAAGGACTATGTCACAAAGGAAATAGATGCCCCCACTCTAGATATGTCATATATGAGGAGGCATGAGGGATAGAAGACAAGTGGATGGGAAGATA
>VDFB02116366.1:0-29879 GCA_007258455.2 Sequoia sempervirens | reverse complement strand
GCGCTCCACAAGAAGATTTTAACTGGTGAAAGGCTGGCCAAATATGGGTTTTACGGCCCTTCAATGTGCATGCTTTGCAGAGCGGCGGAAGAAAATGTTGACCACTTGCTACTTTCATGCCCCACTGCTGTGTCATGTTGGGATTGGTTGATGCAATCCCTGAGTTGGTATACTCCGAGACAATTGGATTTGAAGGACTTTCTGACAAGCTGGCCAAGAACTTCTGGTTGTGATCTATGGAGGGATGTTTTGTTCGACAGTTCCATCTTTGCTCGCCTAGCACTTGTGGAAGGGGAGCTTTAACCTAAGAGCCAAATGAAAAGAGTCTCTTGAGGTTTCAAAATTGATTAACCTACCGGAAGCAAGCATCCCCAGGTGACAAATTATAAAAATGCTATTCAAGGAAAATACCAGAAGTTCACCGCCTCGGGATGTGCTGGGCGCTTAAGCGAAGAACCGGGTCTCCCCGGCCACATGCATGGTGGCTCCTCGGGCATTGACAGTGGAAAAAGGTTTTGAAGCTCCGTTGGACGCACTCCTAGACCCTCGCAAAGTAAAATTGAATTTGGACGGTGCTGCCGAAGGAACCTGTGCCGTGGTGCCATTGCGCGAAAATGAAAATCAGGGACTATTTTTACGACCGCTACGTGGATTGTGAGGGCAAATAAACAACAACGGCCGAAGTTCGTAATGCTGGCCCCATGTGTCTCCTTGAGCATTGATAAAGGGTACCTTGAGATTGATATAGAAGGTGATTCGATGATCTGCATAAATGCAATCCGGAAGAACTCAGTATTAGACTGGAAGCTTAAGGGTATTATCACAAAAATTCAACAGTCCTTATCTGGGTTGGCAGACTTTACAATTACTCATGTTTACCATGAAGCTAACATGGCGGCAGACGTCTTGGAAAATATCGAGGTTTCCTTGGGTGATTCTAAAGTTGTCTACAGTGGCGTTGGGATTCCTAACAATCTTTTGGAGGCCATAATGAAGGACATGGCTATTCAATGATCTTCTGTTGTTATTGTCTTCGGTGTTTTTGGCTGCACCATTCAAAACTCTTTCTTCTTGCCGGCTATGTTCGTCCACTGGCTGGTATCAGCTTATGTGGTGCTGGATTTCTGAAATCTTAAACTGAATGATGTAATTTTACCAATTCAATTCCATACCGCCCCTTGTGGGCAAAGATTTACCAAAATATAAATAGATAAATAAATAGATAAATAAGTAGGTATTTTATATTGTATATAGATAAATAAGTAGATATTTACGTCGAAGGCATTTCTTATATGAATCATAAGTAGGTATTTTATATTTTATATAGATAAATAAGTAGATATTTACGTCGAAGGTGTTTCTTGTATGAATCCAATTTGCTAACTTAAGTATCTATGGCTATCAAGGCTTTTGTATCAATGTAAGACAATTGGGAATATCTTGTTTGTTCATCACTTTTCATCGTTTTTCACCCTCATCATTTTTTGTAAATTTGTGACTATTTTTCCATGCCATTTTTCACCATCATTTTTTTCTCCTCAGCATCATTCATAGCACAACACAAATGCTCGTCATATACACTGCCTCAATACTACAATGGCTTTCCCACTACGCTCTATGCAATGCACTCTTGTATTTTATCGAAAGATTTAAGCGTTTGTACATTTTGGTTTAAAAAAATCATCCACATATGACAATGAGTATTTTAAGCATCAAAATATGTATCACACAACAATTTTATGCTTTGCCTCATTTTTTACCATCTTAAAGAAATGTTTCTCGAACACACCACAAGAAAAATTGAATAATAAAGGAATTAATTACGCTAAAGGCGTTCCCTATATGAACCCGATTGGCTAACTTCTATGATCGACAATTGATATTGTTACGTCGAGAGGCATTCTACAGTGGAAGCAAAGGATGTGCATGCATAAAAATTGTGCCTGATTTAATTTGGCGTGCATTACTAGTGGTTTTAATATGCTTGATTATAATAGACAACAGTGGAATTGGAATGGAATCTACTCTTGGCTGTAACCGATGTTAGTGGAATAAGCACAAACACACCACTCTTCAGTTCAACGCTTCAACACTCCACTCTTCACCTTGGCACAAGTAGAACAACTCATGGATACACTCAAACAACTTGGATTGAGAACTTTTGTTTCATGGAACTGTCTCATTCAAATTAAGTGCAGGAAGTATGCAATTGATTTTATTCACATACTTGTTGATTTTATTCACAAAAATGGCCATGGAAACGTAGGTTACTAATAATCATTCTTCTATGGTGGTGGCAGGACTTTTAAGATGTAGAAAAAGCTATCATCTATGGTGGATTAATTACCTCAAACCAAAAATTAAACCTGGGAATTTTAGTTCTAAAGAGAAGGAGGCTATTATTTAGCTTCACCAGCATCTAGGCAATATGTTTGTTCATTATTTTCATTATCTTTGGTTATTTCTTTGTGTGACCATTGTCATAGCGTGAACTAAATACGATAGATCTAAATGAATTTAAACCTTATTTAATCCCCTACATAATGATCCCAGTGAAATATTCAAAAGCAACAAAGAATAAGAACCCATTAAAGTAACATGAAATCAACACGAAAGCATAATCAAAACCTATTCTAAGACCTCGAAATTTATCCCATTGGGGGAGTGGTGTCACATTGATGTGGAATGGTGACCCTTTCCCAATCCCTTGGATAATATGAGCTTGTTTCAATCGATTTTGTTGAAGAAAACTGACGAAACCGATGGTGTATGAATGAAACATGAATGCAAAACTAGTTTAACATGAGGAAGATTAATGCTAAATGCTAAAATTCTTGATAAAATGGATGCACTCTATGCTAAATGGAAACAAAATTCAAAGATATATGCCATGGATGCAAACTATGCTAAAATGGATGAAAACTAAGTTAACATGGAAGCCATTAATGGATGTTTAAGCTAATATGGATGAAGATTAATCTAAAATGTTCACAAGTGCTAAACATGGATGCAAGTGAGTATGAATTTCAACAGCATAACTTTTCTATTGAAAGATGGATCCATTTCTCTCAAATAGTGATGTATTTATAGGAGAGCAAATGAAAAATCAAGGGTTCAGATCAATTTGATCCATCAATGTTCAATAATGAAAGAAGGGAGAAACATGGATCAAGGATTCTCATCAATGGATGAGAATCAAAGATCGCATGGATCAAGGAAAGATCAAGGGATGAGAATGATTCAAACAAACACACTTTGTAACAACTTTGAAAGTTTGTTTGAAAATAATATTCCATTTTTGGAACCAAATAAGAGAATATTCCTTTGGAATATTTCCTATGCAAGTGGATGGGAGGGAAAATTAGCAATTTAGTAATTAAAACTAAATTTGAATGTGCAAGATGAAGAATGTGAGGATATTCATTAAATTATTGTTTTATTTAATGAATAAAGAGTGCAAATGACATTTAATTAATAATTTAGGATTATTTAATTAAATGAGAGAACTTAGGGTTTAAATTAAATATTTTGATTTATTTAATTAAACAGGGTGGAATGTTAGTGTGAAAGGATATGAATTAACCTAATTAGATTAATTAGATCAATAGATGAAAATGAAGCATTCAGTTAAATAACTAGATTAATTTAATCAAATAGGCAAAAAGAGGATGAAATTCAGGATGAAATGATGTTAGTGATCAAATTCAACTGTGTAGTATCATCCAAGACATTTTTAAGTGTCTACATTTTGCTCCTCTTTAAAGCGAGGTACCAATTACGTTGGTTCAAAGACTGGCGCTTTTCGGATTAATGGTGCTTCTCAAATCAAAAAAATCAAAAAATTCCTGATTTTTGGATGCCCCACTGTTGCCCCAGCAAAAGGAATTAAGCTAGCACCCTACCCCCTTGAGAGATCAAGCGAAAATTTGGAATTTTGGGTCAATCTCGCAACAAAGATGTAACATCGATTCAACTCAAAGAGGACTAGTAAGCTCATATGTCTGATGTAGATAGATTTGATTATGTATAGACAATCATCGGCCATGGGTAGCCTCATGTATATTTTGATATATCACACAGATTTGATACTTGGATAGAAATGTTAGTAAAGATAGAAAAATAAGAAGAATAAGATAGATGGATTAACCATTGATTTTGAGATTGATTCAGAAGTCCAACAATTCCATGAGTCATCGAGACTTTATTAGATATGGTGATGAGATGGATGATTTGCTCATATTTGAGATTGGGACTCTCTATCATTCCTTATTTTTGATATAATACATAGACACAATGCATCATGGTATTGAATAACTAGGATGGCATTGTATCTAGCGTGATGGACTTTGACTCTACAAATAGATAGGATAGTTGTTCTTCTCTACAAATAGATAGGATAGTTGTTCTTCACACCTTAACATACAGAAACCTCGTTGCAATGTAATTTAGAAGTTTAGAATATCTTAGACCAAAGCATACACAATAGTCAACAATTTATTCTAAATGACCTCCCTACACACAACTAAGCAAGTATGTGCCAAGATTATTTTACAAGAATACCCCACAAGCACATCAAATGAAAGACAATGATCAATGCCCCATTCCTTTCTCTCTAAATCATTTAGACATCATCGAGAGGTCCTCGGAATGGGTCAACAAGATAAATCATGAGAAAAAAAAAAAAAACAATCAATGTTGTTTATATCTCTTGTCAAAAGGTGTAATGTGTTTAGGATAAACATTCAAAGTGATTGCTAATGATAATGCCCATTGTAGGAAGGATGCATCCTAGGATGTGTTATCAGATGTTGGCAGGTTGATAGGTTTTTTGAAAGGTTGTTGATATAAGGTTTGATTGACATGTTTGATAATGATCAAGAGTTTGATTTTTGTGTTTAGGTCCACACTTTACGACTTGCGATACTTGTTTTCTATTTGTTTCACCAAATTTTGAAGACGACGATTGATTTATTATGGATGAAAGCTTATTGCGAGTGAAAGTGAAATAAGATGGATGGTTTTTGAGATTTTCTAGAACATTTCAATGTTTTTGGTGTTTTGAAATTTTTTGAGGTTGTTTTTGGTTGTTTTTTAATGTCTATGTGAATGTTTTGGGTTTTCGATTATTTGAGGTTGTTTAGGGTTTTCCAGGGTTTTCTAATGTTTTGGGGGTTTTATGAGTTTTCAAAATTTTTGGGGTTTTTTGAGATTTGACCACGACCTAACCTAAAAGACTATCCTAGGGGCCTCAGGGGCTTATCAAAGATGAGCCTTGCCTACGTTCAAGCTCAGAGATGACGTAGTTTGACAAGGTACCGTTTTGGATTTGTTTTTCAATGTTTTGACCTATTTAGGGATTTTTGATGTGTTTTGGATGTTTTAGTTTTTGAGTTTACAATTTTTTGAATGTTTTTGGATTTTAGCTATACAGGATTTTGAATGTTTTTGGATTTCCCTAATTTTGCAAGTGTTTTTGGAGTTTTGATGAGGTTTTATGAATGTTTTTAGGATTTTTGATGACTTTGAGGTAACTGATACCTAGATCACGAAGTTGATGTCACGTTGTGAGATATAAGACATGTATCAAGAGTTATTTGAAAACAAGTTGCAATAACTTGCCCCCAGTGTCTAGCAATGCTTCATAGTTTAATGAATAAACCAAGATAGGTAATGTATATGTGAAGAGTTCAACAGAGTTTTATCATGCTAGATATGGGCTATGGGACCTCATGAGATAAAATGGTAAAAAATCTTGTCAAAAGTTTTCCATGAGTAGAGTTGAAATATACGTCAAATCTTTGTCAAGATCAAGACAAACTGGAATATCTGGATAAAGTTGGATTGAATGGATGGAGGGAACATTGGATCGATCATGACAAGAATAAGATACTTTTATATGAGAAGGATTATATAGATGCTCGATTCTACTCATGACACCTATTTGCCAGGTTTTCATCATAGTACTTGCCCAAAGCGCCACAAAAGTGGTTTTCACTAGAGGATGATTTTTTTTTACTATTTTCTTGACTTTTTGATTTTTGAATTTTTTTGGAAATTTTACCCTCATGTTGAACCACCTAGTGGTATTGATGTAGGGGCCAATGTCATAACATGCCAACAATATCATGCTTGAAGAAGTCGCTCTACTAAGATATGGGCACTTAGATGCAACTTGGAAGAACTCTAATCTTCCTTATTGGTACTGGAATTAACCTTGTTTATTTGCACACATCACGATAGAGTGCCTTCAGAATCCTTATGATGAAGGGTAGCTACCAACACACGGTCAACGTGAGAATTGGATATCATGAATGGAGTACATTGTGTTATGCATGAAGGAATATGAGATGGATTGGTCGATAGTTTGGAACCTTTGACTCTCCAAACTTGGGAAGATGAGCAATGATGGGTGGGAATGGAGGTTTTCGTGGAATTAGGACCAACCATTGGATATACTTTGTTCCTTGCTTGATAAGCTTGCTTTTGTATTTGAGGACGCTTTTGATGGATATGTTTCCCTTTTTCACTTTTCCCCATAGTTTCTTTGACTAATGAGGTGTTGGAGGGATGATTTTTTTTTATTTTTCTTTGGTATCCATTTGTATTTGGTGTGTCCTTTGTGCTTTACGACATCATTTTCTTTGTTGATTTTCTCCTTTCTTTGATAGGAATCTTTCTTTTACATTGGTCCCAATTTGTGTAATATGAGATGATGGGTGGATGATGATTCATGATATGACTAGTTGCAGTGTTGACACTATTTTCCCCATAAGGTTCCTTTGTGCCCCATATGTTGATGTTTTCATTAGACAAGATTGCCCCTGGTGTTGTGAAGGTATTAACAATACCTAATCCTTTGCCCTGATAATGTATCCTTTGATCCATAGCCACTAAATATGACTTGTCATTAGAATATGATATTGCTATGGGTTCATGTCGTTCCAAAATATTAACTATTTGCTATGATTCTATGACATCTTTATTTGTTGTTACCACTTCAAAATATGTTGGTCTTGATTTTGAAGATGTTGATGATGCACAATCACTAAAAGAATCAATAATCTTGATTGTTGTTTGCTCTTGTGTAGGAATATCAAGAGTGGGAAACTATTGTTTTGGATGAAGAAATCTATATGTCCATCAGAAAGAAACATCTCAAGGCTGATATCAGGAATATCTTTGGAGTGTAAAAGTTTGGAAATAGGATGCCATTTAATTGCAAAATCCTAAGCATTAATTATTTCTTTCGTTCTTGGAATGTGTTCAACAACATTAAGATTAGGATGAGATTAATATTTGGATGAAGTAAATCATGAAATTGACATTTGTATTTATTCCTAAATAATAGGAGCATGTGGGTGCACACATGGTAGGGTGAAACTCACCTTGTATTTGGAGTTAACTATGCGGAGTAGCAGTTAACACTTCTAAATGCATGAAAGAAAAGATCTAGGAGTTAGGATTTGATGTTTGCATGCTTGAAGTTGATTGGATTCGGATTTAGATCAATTCGGTTCGTCAGTTGATTCAGTTTAGTTTGAGAGCTCCGGTTTAGTTTAGTTCAGTTCAGTTCAATTTAGTTCAGTTCAGTTCAGTTATCTTCAGTTGCATGCAAGTGCATGTTGCATGCATGTTGGTTATTTTGAGTTGCATGTAGTTAGCTTTAGTTAACTTGTAATGCATAGCTAATAACATTGAGTTGTATGACAGATAACAAGGACTACCTCCAGTTAACAAGGGATGACCATTCTTTGGGAATGGTGTTGAGTAAATGTTTTAGTTAACTATAAAGCACTTGGAGCCAACTTGGGCACCCAAGATGCTTTATTGGATTTACCTCTAATGCATGATAAGATATTTTTGAAGACTCAGTTAAGTAGGACCTTTGATGGGCGCCAACTTTGAGGAAGAGCTTTGGAATTATCAACAAAATGAAGGTTGAGTTGTAGCTTCAGTTTGGGACGCCCAAATGGATGAAGCACATGTTTTAGCATGTTCTTCATGAGATAACCCTATTTGCATGAGATATGGCATACCTTTTAGGGATAGTGCTTGTGCATTGTAATTGTAACTCATGTTGAGTTTACAAAGCTGATTAAAGCCTATTTATCTCAAGCAAGTTGAATAGAGTTGTAAGAGTTTTTATTGCAGGAAGTGAAGAAGATTGATAAAGATAGAAGAAGCATTCTCAAGCAAGAATTGGAGCTTGTAATTAGATTGAATAATAGAATAATTCTTGGTGGAGTTTTTTCCCGAAAAGGGTTTCTCCACGGTACATCTTGTGTGATCTTTCTAATATCCTGTCTAGTTCTTCTATCAACTTCTCTCTACATTCTACAACAGTAAAATGGATTAATCAAGATAATCACCCACAAAGAATATATGTAACAAAGAAAAGACTTACTTAGATCAGCAATATTAAAGTTTTACGAGCATTAAGCTAAGAAAACACCTCATTTTTCAACATAAAATAGTTTGGAAGATGTCCCTCAATTCTTGATGAAACTCTGGGGATAGGGGTTCTTGATCTTGACTCGATTCAGAGTAACTTTCGTTATCCTCAAGAAGCTCCTCTTGACATGATCCTCGAGTGGATGATATATCATCAGTTAAAGACTCTTTGCAACTCTTGGTAGGTATGGGTGCAACAAGGGATATTTCTTATTTGCTTAGAACTTCTTTGACTTGCCCAATCATGAAGTCATATGTGGGATAGATAGCACAGTTTGATACATACTTGATTCCATTGTAGTATGAAATATTGCTAGACACCGTTGATGGGGTTGGACTTAGAATCTTGATACATGTATGATTCCTCATATTGTGATGAATGAATGTGTTCCACCATAGTATCATGGGTATGGTTTACGTTGTTTGAAGTTGATGCCTTTCCTGAATCCTTCATTTTTCATGATTAGGCATAGGGTTTGTATAAATTTTCATATTTTCATTCCCATATTTTTGATCAACATCAATGTCTCCTTGTTCAATAAGATCTTGGATTAGATTTTTGAGTTTAAGACAATTTTGTGTGTTATGACCTTTGTATTGGTGAAATTCACAAAAAATGATCTTCTTTATAGCTAGGAGTTTTGACTTGTGGATCTTGATAGTTTGAGAAATCAGGGAGTGTGATAAGGTTAGACTGTACCAATTTATTTAACACATCCTCCATAGGTTCCCCTAAGGGAGTGAATTGTCTCTTGGGAGCATTGTTTGTTCTTTGTGGTCCACATTGAGTGTTTGCAACATTGATTGTTGGTTGATTGTTTGGTGGTCATGTGTTTGTTTGTTGTGTGTTTATGGGTTGGGTAGTTGCTTGTCTAGGATCAACTAAGACCACCTTTGCATCAACAACACCATCACTAGTAACATTCTTATTCTTGGTCCAAAATTGGGGTTTGTCATTGGAACTAGTAGATGGTCGGTTATCGTTGTAAGCTTGTGTGTCTCCTCGTGAGATTAGGGTTCTCTTGATGTTGAGGGCCCTAGGGATAAGCTTGTCATAAGTGGTGACACATTGCATCTTTAAGTGAAATGATAAATCCCCTTCAACATTAGTAATGATTATTCCTACTTGTTGTTCTTCAGGAATGGGCCACTTGCTCTTACTGGCTCTTTGCCTCCACCTTTGTAGGAAATTAGTGAAGGATTCTCCTTTGTTCTACTTGAGAGTGTACAACTCTTCTAGGCTTACATCCATGTCTAGGTTGAAGGAGAAATGGTCTATGAACCTATCAATTATTTCTTGGAATGTTTTGATACTTGGAGGCAACTATGAGAACCAATCAATTGCTAGGCCTGCCAAACTGCATAGGAAGAGGTGCATCAAGTAGGAATCAATGTAGGCCACCTCCATGCACATGATGTGGAATTCTTTGATGAGATCTATGGGATTTACCCTCCTTTTATATTTATCAAACTTAGGGACCTCAAAATCAAGTGGGAAAGGTACCATTGTGATGTTTATATTGAATGGGTATGGGCACAAGTTTTGTTTCATATGTGGTTTCTTCATTTTTTACCATTTGAATGTCCTGGATTTATTGTGTGATTTCTTGGAGTTGTGATGACACATCGTCTTGCGAATTTGGTAGAGGAGCATATGCGATATATTGTGGGATGGCGGATGAATTGTAAGTGGGATTTTGATATGATGAGGTGTTGTATGGTGTGTAAGGTGGAGTTTGATATTGCGAAGGTGATGGAGGTAGAGGTGTATATGCTCCTAACATATTTGGATTGATGATGTTTTGTTGGGGATTATGGTATAAACCTTGTTGTGGATATTGTTGTTGTTGTTGTGCAAGTATCTATTGTTGGGATTCTTGTTGTTGTTGCACTTGCTATTGTTGGTGTTGTGCTTGTTATTGTTTCAAGGCTTGGGATTGGGTGTGTTGTTGTTGCAAAGTGTGAGCGTGAGCTTATTGTGCTTGTAACATGGAAGTGTTTTGTTGCTAAGATATGTGAGATGGGTGTTGGTTGATCATGGTATGAGTGAATTGTGGGTTGTTTTGTGCTACCATCCCTTGTAAGATTGTCGATTGGGATGGAGGAATATTGGGACCCCATTCAGATGTTGCATGTTTTGGGGGACTAATGGTAAAGATGATGATGGTGCCATTTGATATTGTGATGTCAATCACACATTTTGTCCTAGGATAAATTGATTAGAGGGGTTCCCTTGATTGATGTGTTGAGGGTTCCCTTGTGTTTGATGTGGGATCAAGTCATTACCTTGATTGGTGGAGTTTGTGATCAACGTGTTTCTTTGATTTGGATTGATGATAGATGGGGTTGATGTGGATGGTGGATTGACTTGAGTGGTTTGGGTAACCACTTGTTTTGATGTGTCAATGGGGTTGTTGGAACCACTTGTTGGGGGTTGACTTTGTGTGAGGGTGTTGATTTGTTCTTGTTTTCCTATTTGAGGCACTTGGTTCACATTATCTTGTGTAATGTTGAGCACACTTGTGGTGATGGATGATGATGGTTGTGCTTGAAATGTCAAGGCTTTTGTGGTGTTATGGAATGTAAGTGGTTTGTAAGGATGAAGGGGATCCTCTAGAATGGTGGTGGAAGAATGAGATGGGGCCCCAAATGTCGGTGTCCAAGTTGTATCTTGGGGAAGATTGGTGTTTTAGGTACCCAAAAGTGTGTTGCCTCCTAAAGGGAGAGTGTGACCAAGATCGGTGACAATCCTAGTTGTAAGACTAGGAGTTAATGTTTGACTTGGACCAAGGGATGGATTTGGTTGATTCGTAGATTGAGTTAACTCTTGTGTCAAGGTTTGTGCAAGAAAAGTTGGAGCCACATTTTCTAAGGTTTGATGTTTTTGTTTATACTCAAGGAGTTCTTCCTTAGTGAGCTCAAGTGGGTTGTTTGTGACATCTTCTACCTCATATGGTCCTAATGGATTCGTGGTTGTTGTGAGGGAGTAGAATGGCTCCTTGGATCAAATTATTATGGGTTAGTATCACTTGTGGTGGATGTGACTTTGGTTTGTTCCATGATTCTCTTATGTTGTGATCTTGTTGTAACCATAAATTGTGGTTAAACTATGGGAGAGGTATGTTGAGATTTATAATGTTAAAACTCTCTAGTTGACTCAAATTTTGGTAAAAGGGACCCTCTAAGTTGTTTTGGACCAATGGTGAAAGTGGATGATGAAAAGGGTGAATGATATGAGGGATGAACTTCCTAAACTTTTTGGAAAACATCTTTAGACAAAGAGGTTCGATGTTTTTTTATGTTTTGGATAAAAATATGTTAATGAACTTGTAAATATTTAAGGTAGACTTATGACCTTCAAGAAAAACTAATCCAAAAAATGATAACTAACTCAACTAAGTGTATGGAAAAGGATCCATTTCACACACAACATAGCTAGGTTAGGGAATTGCTTTGATAATTGTCTAAGTCCAAAGAGTGTTGATGTGTCCAAAAGCTTATAAAGTTGTTTGGTAAAATGAGATGTAAAATGTGTGAGGATGGATGAAATGTTTGACCCAAAATGTTAATCTAAAATGAACCTTTGTTTTGCAATACCAAGGTAGTAAGAAACATGTTATACCTCTAAAGTGATAAAACCCTACGAACTCAATGATTTTGGTAAAATAGAACTCAGTGATTTTGGAAACATAACCCAATGATATTGACGATAGATCTTAAATGATTTTGACAATAGAATTTGGACTCAAATGTTTGCAATACTTTCCTTGTCTCAATTTTCTTGTGTTTTGGGGAGTCAATGTTTGAACATACATCAATGTGGGGTGTTCATTTGATTTAATCTTTGCTTAAGTGAGATTGTTTCATTACCATGTTAAGAAAGTATTAATTAAAGTTCAAACTAAAATGTCTATGTCAAAGCAACCATCATTTCACAAAGTTCATTATGTGAAAATCATGAAGCTAAGGCCGTAGTTCCCTATGTTAACTTTGGAAAGTGTGGATTTAGATATAAGCCCAATATTTAGAAGCCTCTAAGGATAAAATCCTCAGGGACAAGTAGCAATATTAGGACTCTTCAATTTAAGGTATCCATAATTAATCCAAAGGGTTTGAATTTTGATAAAATTGTTGATGTGTGTTTAAGATGTTTTTGGAACAAATCAATGTGTCAAACTGACTCACAAGCAATAACATTCCTAGCTCAATTGGGCACGTTCTTCTTGGTAGGTTTGCCTCATGCCCTTTGTAGTAGAAGAGATGATTTTACATGCAATTTAGGGAAAAGTGTAGAGGTATGTTAAGAATGAACTTTTAATCTCTACACTTTAACCGAAATCAGACATGGCAAGTAACTTCTTGGAAGTAAATTCTAATGCACCACTTTAAAGAACTCTTTGGAAGGACAAAGTTGGCCACTACAAACAAAGGCTTTAATGAAAACAAATCGAGAACACCCATCATTTCACTACCATATGCTGGCCCCTTAAGGCATGAGATTAGGTACAATACATTGACGCCTCAGGATTGAAGGTACTTTCTCACGATTTCCCAACCTTTGATTTAGCCCGCGGGATAAACATGCTTCAAGAACTTTCCTATGAGTTTTTCGTTGCGAGATGTATCTCATAGTAAGTCCTCTCTTAAGGGTGACTCAAAGCATGAAAGTACACTTGTGTATTTCTCTTCACCCAAGATCGCATAGAGTGCAAGGGGAGTGGATATGTACTACAAGTGCACACAAGCAAAGAATGTATACTTGAGTGTTTCTCTTCACCCAAGATTGCACGAAGCGTAAGGGGAGTGGATACGCACTACAAGTAGACACAAGAAAAGCAAGCACTCATTCATTTTAATCCCATAAAGCAAAATGACTTCATTTTAAGCACCAATGGAAGTATGTGTTTGTTTTGTTCAATTTTAAGCCAATATTGCAAAATGAGGATGTAGGGGACCAATTTTAACCAACTTTGAATGTAAATTTTAAACCCAATGAAAGTTTAGTTAGTCCTAAAACATAAAGAAAAGCAGCATATGATGGGTTATAATTTCCCCATAAGTGTAAAACACTTTTACAATGTATGGTCAAACAATAGTATGCTTCTTCACTTCAAGTTTTTTTTTCCTTTTCAAAAATGCAAAACCAATTAGCATTAAAAACAAAACCCAAATGTCAATGGAATTTTAGAGAGCATATGAAGTTAAAAATTTAAAGCACATGTGAAAATTAGCTCTCTATCTTCTTTACCAGTAAAAAGCATCGCTGAAATCAATTGTGTCATTGAATCTATCATAAGCGTCGCCATATCAAAAGTGTGTCACTCTGGTGAAAATCACGTGCATTGCTCTATGATAAAATAGTGACATCAACTGCATCAAGCCATATTTGACATGTCACCATATTTAAATTCATGATACTTAAAAAAGAATAAATGTGTCATATTAATTATGTGTCACTAAATTTAAACCAAAGTGTGTCATTGTATAGCAATGTGTATCAAATGCATTGTTGAATCCATCAAATGCGTTGTTGAATCCATCAAAAGTTTTGTTGTATCTGTAAATTTAAAAAGACAAGAATCTAAAGAGAAATTCATCAGATTCAACTAGTATAGCCCTCCCTCTAGCGCCAAATGTGACCATAGTCAAAGCATGAACTAAATATGTTATATCCAAATTAATTTAAATACTATTTAATCCCCTATGCAATGATCCCAATGAAATATTCAAAAGCAATAAAGAAAAAGAACCCATTAAACTAACATGAAATCAACACGAAAGAATAGTCAAAACCTATTCTAAAACCTCAAAATTTATACCATTGGGGGAGTGGTGTCGCATTGATGTGGAATGACGACCCTTTCCCAATCCATTGGATAATATGAACTTGTTTCAATCAATTTTATTGAAGAAAACCGATGAAACCAATGGTGTATGAACAAAACATGGATGCAAAACTAGTTTAACATGAGGAAGATTAATGCTAAATGCTAAAATGCTTGATAAAATGGATGCACTCTATGATAAATGGAAACAAAATTCAAAGATATATGTCATGGATGCAAACTATGCTAAAATGGATGCAAACTAAGTTAACAAGGAAGTCATTAATGGATGCTTAAGCTAATATGGATGAAGATTAATCTAAAATGTTAACAAGTGCTAAACATGGATGCAAGTGAGTATGAATTCCAATAGCATAACATTGCTATTGAAATATGGATCCATTTATCTCAAATAGTGATGCATTTATAGGAGAGAAAATGAAAAATCAAGGGCTCAAATCGATTTTATCCATCAATGGTCAATAATGAAAGAAGGGAGAAACATGGATCAAGGATTCTCATCAATGGTTGAGAATCAAAGATCACATGGATCAAGGAAAGATCAAGGGATGAGAATGATTCAAACAAACACACTTTGTAACAACTTTGAAAGTTTATTACAAAGTTTGTTTGAAAATAATATTTCATTTTTGGACCCAAATAGGAGAATATTCCTTTGGAATATTCCCTATGCAAGTGGATGGGAGGGAAAATTAGCAATTTAGTAATTAAAACTAAATTTGAATGTGCAAGATGAAGAATGTGAGGATATTCATTAAATTATTATTTATTTAATGAATAAGGAGTGCAAATGACATTTAATTAAATAATTTAGGATTATTTAATTAAATGAGAGGACTTAGGGTTTAAATTAAATATTTTGATTTATTCAATTAAACAAGGTGGACTGTTAGTGTGAAAGGATATGAATTTAAACTAATTAGATTAATTAGATCAATAGATGAAAATGAAGCATTCAATTAAATAACTAGGTTAATTTATTCAAATAGGTAAAAAGATGATGAAATTTAGGATGAAATGATGTTAGTGATCAAATTCAATTGTGTAGTATCATTCAGGACATTTTTAAGTGTCTACACTTTGTTTTTTCTACCATATCCTTGGCTGATTTTATTAAAATATGTTATGATACAGATGGTTAGTGATTGCTTGATGCATGCCTAGAAGAACTAATAATGAGATAAAGAACATGTGGGATGCCTACTTGAAGAAGCAACTTCTATGAATGGGAATCAATTCAGTGACACATACAATAACAAAGCATTCAGGGTCGCCTGAGGCAAGGAACAATTTGATTTCATTGGAATACTTTGAGTACAGTAAGGAGGCAATCCCATCAATCAAGAAAGACAATTTAGCTATATGCCAAGCCAAAACTTTAGTTGATTACTCTGAGTATAGTAGGTCGACAAGCCCATTAATGGAAGGAAACCCAAATTTTTGATATGTTTTTTAACCCTGTCACTACATTATTTTGTTTCTTAACCCATTAAACTTTGTTCAGTGTGTGCTATTTAAACCGTGTTTTGCTAGCGAGGCAATTCAAACATATATTGTCTGTGTGGCTGATTTGGCAAGCAAGATCAATAAAATCATAGTAGCAAGCCTAAGGTTAGACATGGAGACTTTCTACCATACTGACTTCGAACATTGCTTGAGTCACATACGTATAAACATCTATGCCGCAAATGGAAATATGTTGATGGAGGAGGATATCTTATGTTTTGATACAGATATTAGTTATTTTACTGCCCTTTATCAAGACAAGGAGGGTCATCTCGAAGTTTGATCAAAGGAACAGAAGTGAACGGACATGAAGCCTCTTCCTCATTCATTTGTCATCAATGTGGGTGGCAACATGAAGGTCTAAAAATGACTTCGTTATATGTTGTTTGCTAATTGTTTTGTCTTTACTGTATCATATTGCCTAGTGTTTATGGAATTAATTATAACTATTTCGTCTATAGTATACTCAAATATTTGTAGTTTTGTCATCAATTATAATTATTTTCTTTGCAGTATACTTAGTTATCTAGGGTATTTGGAATAAATTATACTTGTTATGTTTGCAATGTACTTAAAGTACAGTTTTTGGAATCAATTAAAATCATCTATTTTGTAGTGTACTATATTATCTAGGGTTTCTAAAATTAATTATAATTGTTTTGTCTATAGTGTAGCCAATTATATAGGGTTTCTGAAACCAACAATATTTGTGAACAATATTGTGAGTATATGAAATCAATTGATCAAATAACACTGAATGAAGCAATCAAAGAAGCAATTGATCAACTAAAAGCAATAGTCTAATGAAATTATATTACACAATACTAGAAAGACTCAATTTAAAATCAATAACATGAAATTCAAAGCAATTGAACCTAAACTAGTATACAAACCTCTCAGTCCCATTGTGGATTGATGCATAAGTGTGACATGGATGTGGATTGCTCAGTTTTATGCATTATCCATTGTCTTTGAAAAATATTGATGATGCTTGATGGGGTTGATGAAGGTTGATTCACACAAATAGCTCTCAAATTGCTCAAGAATGAGTAATCAATTGGAGAGATAACTTTGCATAAGGATGGTGAATGACTTGATATGAAAAAGGCTTGGTATTTATAAATATTTGAGATATTGATCAATGGTTGAGATTGAATTGTTGGATCAATGGATGAGAGAAGATTTAGGAGGTGAACATGGATCAAGGATGGATCTAGTGGTTGATAATCCATGAGACATGGATCAAGGATTAGATCAAGGGTTCATAATCCATGAGAGACTCAACCATATTCCTTAATTTTAGGAGATATGTTGAGTTGGAGGGAAGAATTCAAATTTGAAAAGGGAATATTTCATGTGGAATATTCCTTATACAAGTTGAAGGGTTGGAGGAAAATTAGCTAATTAAACAATTCATGAAAATCATAATTGCACAAGTTTGAAGAATTAGGATTCTTAACAATTAGGAATTATTTAATCAAGTGGGATAATTAGCATTTAGTTAAATAATATTGGCATTATTTAATCAAAAGTGGAGAAAATGATGAATTAATCAAATAACCTTAGTTATTTGATTAATAGGAGAATAGGGTGAATTTAACTAAATAATTGGAAATTATTTAATCAAATAGATGAATTAGGTGAAAATGATGACAAAATGGTGTTAGTAATTGAAATCAGAATGTTTGATATACTCGGGACATTTTTAGGTGTCTACATTTTTCCCCTCTTTGAAGCAAGGTACCTGATGCTATGCTTCAAAGAACTGATGTTGCTTGGATTAAAAATTATTATTTTTCTTTTTCTTGATGCCCCATTGTGCCCCAGCGGATGAAGGAATGTTGATATGCTACCCCTTGAGAGATAGAGTGGAAAAACTTATTTTTGGGTCAAGATTGTGATAAGATTACTAGAGTGGATCTACTAAACAGAGGATAAAAGATAAGTCCTAGGAACCTTATATATTGATGTAGACAAATTGTATGATGTATATAGACTCATTGGCTATGGGTAGCCTCATGTATATTTTGATGTATATCACATAGAAAAATTAGTAAATATAGAAGAATGAGAATAAGATAGAGGAATGAGATAAAATCAAAGTAGGAGAAGATATAATAGAATGATGATGTTGATCAGGATACCAATAAACCTATGATTATTCCAAGATTTTATTGGATATGGGATGAGATGTGATAGATGATATCGCTTTTTCTTTTAGATAATGCTTTTCATCATAGAAATCCTTATTTTTATGCAACAAGTAGACACGATACACCAAGGTATGAAGAACTAGGGCGGTGTTGTATCTAATGCATGTAATTTGACTTTGCAAACAGATAGGAGTATCCTTGTTCATACCTGACATACAAAAACATTGTTTGATCATGTGAAATAATGAAGCTATTGAAGTAAGAAGACTAATACACAAAAGGAATGAAGAACCTGATATGTCTTAGTCGTTGTTTTACTTGAGACTACCCTTGCACACACAAGGCAAGTATTCACTGAGGTTGTATTACAAGAATATCCAACAATCACAACAAACGAAAGCAATGATCAATGCCCCATTCCTTTCTCTCTAAACTGTTTTGGTAGACATCATCAAGAGATCATCAAAATGGACCAATAAGATAAATCATAAGAAAAGACCAAAAATGACAAAAATGTCAATGTCATCATATCTCTTGCTAGAGAGGGTTATTTTAGATGTTATCCACTGATGTCTATTGTAGGAAAGATCTATTTTTAAGGCATGTATTGGATGTTGATTTGTTGATAGTTGTTTGATAGGTTGTTGATATGATGTTGAACTAACATGTTTGATAATGATCAAGACTTTGGGTTTGTGTTGAAGTTTGATAAATTTTGGATAAGTTTTGTACATGTTCCTTGTTTTTCCAAAGGTTGAAGATGATGATGTTTTTATTATGTTCGAGAGTTTATTATGAGTGAAAGAGAGATGGGATGAGTGATTTTGTTTTTTTGGAATATTTCGATGTTTTTGACTTTTTAAAATATTTTGAGGTTGTTTTTTGGTGTTTTGAGGTTTTATGAATTTGTTTTTAGTTTTTGAATATGTAAATGTTTGTGAGTTTGTGAGGATATTTGAGGTTGTTTTTGATATGTTTGTGTTATCTAGATGTTTTGAATTTTTCAAGTTATTTGGATATTTTTGGATTTTTGGTATGTTTTGGATATTTTTGGATTTTTGACATGCTTTGGATATTTTTAGATTTTGAAAGTGTTTAAGATGTTTTTGTGTTTTTGAGAATGTTTTGAATGTTTTCCAAGGGTAGACCAAGAGAATAGGACCTAAATGGGAAAATACCTATGCCTTGAGGGCTCATCGGTGATGGCCTTGCCTATGTAGATGCACATAGGCAATGTAGTTTGACTGACTCCTAACCAATGATCATTTATTATGAGATATGGACATTGATGGATTGACAAATTATTGACAGAATCTTAAAGGACTGACCTAGACCTCGGGGTCTCATCGATGATGGCCTTACCTACGTACAAGCGCAGAGGCAACGTTGTTCGACTATTATGTTTTAATGTGAACATGGAAGATTAACAAGACCAAATGTAATTGAAACTAACTAAGAACACAAACAAATGATGAAGTTAAGCCATATTCTAATGCAATTACATGCCTTTCATCAATTGGAGCCCTTTTTTTTTGGTATCCATAGGGAGTGGAGGTTCTTCTTTTTCATCTTGATATATCCATTCCAATGTGGTGTCTTCATATATGACCTCCTTGTTTAGATCTCCCCAATTCGTGAAAGTGGTTTTCTCTATTTTGATTGTCTTAGTCACCTTGTCAATATGTTGAGGTTTACCATAAGACCTAGGAGAAATTAGGAGTGCTCCCACAACAAAAGAATCTTTTATATTGTAATCCCCACAACCATTGTCCTTGATAAGCACTTTGATATTTGGGATAGTTTGTAGCGTTGATGACACAGATTCATATGTTGATGCCAATGTTGATGGGTCAATATAGGATGAGGATACTCGAACTTCATCGTTATTGGGGACATATAGAACCTTGTAATACTTCTCCTCCTTGTTTTTAGAATAGTAGAATGGCTTAGGATCACCATGAATTGTTATTTCTTTGTTATCATATGGAAATTTGAAACATTCGTGATATGTTGATGTTACAGCCTGCATGGCATGAATCCATGGTCAGCCAAGAAGGATGTTGTAGGGTAAGTCAAGATCTAGGACTTGACATGTTGTCTCTGTAATGTTTGGTCCTACTTGTATGGGTATCTTGGTTGTCCCTTCTAAACTCTGTTCATTATCATCATAGGTGCGGATTGTGAAACCTTTTTCTTTCTCAATCAAATCCTCGAAGTAACCCAAATTATTTATTAGTTGGAGGGTACAAATGTTTAAGCCTGCACCTCCATCTACCAATAATATTTTGACTTTGTTCTTGTGGACATAGACCTCAAGGTGTAATGCGTGGTTGTGGAATGATTGAGATGAAAGATCATTTTTAGTAAATGTGAGTTGATGGGTGGATGAGATGTATCCAACCATAGCTTCGAATTGATTAGTATCAAGATAAGTGGGTATAGGTGATGATGCAAGGGATTTTTCTAGGATTTCCCTATATCTTGGAGAGATCTTAAAAAATTCTAAGATGGAAATATGAGTGGGTGTTTTCTTAAGTTGGTCCACTAGACTGTAATTCGTAGGGTTCTCGGTAGTGAAGGGACTCCCTAAATGGTTACCTTGCCTCTTTGTGTGGTGACTCCACACTCAACATTAGGTCCTTTTATCATGATTATAGATATTTGATGATCACATGCTCCTACAACATTGTCATAGGTGTGATTGACCTGATTATAAACTTTTCCCTTTCCAGTATCCTTACCTTTGTTGTGATTAGGCATCGGGGCCTTGTATATCCCAAGGTCATTATTCCCAAGTTTTTGATCGGCACTCACTTCACCTTGATCAATAGGGTCTTGGATGACGTTCTTGATTCTCATGCAGTTCAATGTCTTATGTCCTTTGGTTTGATGAAACTGAAGGGAAATTGATTCATCCTAGAATGAACAACTGAGATTAGTAAGTGTCTTTGGTAAACAAAGTTTCTTCAAAGAACCTCAAAAACACATACTACTATGCCATAAAGTGGAATCAGAAATAGTTAATTTCTCACCATTAATCCTTAGAGGAAAGCTCATACAATTTTAGATCATGGAAGATCAACCAGTTTCAACAACATGCATTAAATAGATTCAATAAACGAAATCCTTAAACATGAAAGAACATAAGACATAAACACAAAGATTTATGTGGGGAAAACCCTTTCGGGTAAAAAACTCCACACTCCAAAAGCATAGATCCATTGTACTATTCAACAACCAAAATACATAGTTACAATACAATTGCAAGCTCTAAGCCTTTACATGGAGATTTACATCTTGTTCTATCTGGAGAAAATCCAACAACATAATCCTTGTGAAATCAATCTCCCCTCTCTCAACTTCTTAAGCAAAATCTCATATTTATAGAGCTTATAATGCACAAATTAGACATTTCTAAATCAACTATCAAAACTCAACACATAAATAGAAAATGCCTTCATGCACAACTCCACCTGTAAAATCAACTTTCCAACTTGAGTCCTCATCAGAAAAAGAAATTGCAAGTTGTAACTCAAAAAACAACGTGAGAAAATTAGCAACAATTAAAAAATCAATGCTATGGAAAAATAAAAGGTTGAGACACCTTCATTTTCCTAACATTCTCCCACTTGTCGAACACCTTTGAAGAGTCCATGAAAGTAATAGGATTTAACTGCTAAGAGTCAAACAATGAAAACACATCATCATAGCCATAATGCAATCACAAGAATCTCAAACAATGCTTTTGTGCTCCAACCAAGACACCTGCAACAACATCCAAGATGTCCACCATCTCAGGCAATAGTTCCTACCATTCTCCAAGGAAAGGAACAAGCCATGGTGTATATGCACAAGTCCAAAGAACACAAGCATCAAATCCAACTAATAGCAAAGGCTACAATATACTACCACCACTCCACTATGCTCACAAGCTATATAGAATCATCAACAACATCAACTTCAAATCCCGCAACCTGAACACAACTGTGAAGTCATCCTCCAAAAAAAAAGATAGAACATCAATTAGAAAAATCAAAAAACCGATTGCTACCATTCAACTGACCAACCCACATGACTGAAAATAGCACACACAACAAGTGTTAATCCATCCAATCACCCATACCTATAAGGTGTCCACATCAGCAAACTCATGCCATGTACATAGCCAACCCATCAACTACAAATATAAGCTCCATGTGCCAACTAGTCGAAGAAGACCAAAAACATCCAGGAACTCCCACTGCATGGGTATTGCCAAATCTGAAGCAATCAAAGACATACCAAATCTACTGATCACAACACATAGAAAGTGTAAGCATGTAGTACCAAGGACCATCCATAAAGATCTACAAATATTGCAACCAACTGCTGCAAGAAACCTCTCTCTTAACAATTTTCCATAGCTCTCCCATGTTCTCCATATTTGATAGAAGAAAGAGATACAAGAACCTCCATGTCATCAACCAAGTGACAACACATGACCACAAACTAGTGATCACCATAGCTTGACATAGAAATCTCACATCTAAAGTCATATGAATCTGAACATACAGGAAGAAGAACCAAACTAAAGAGAAAAACATGCAAATCATAAACATGTAGCATGCCCTTCTACACACACCCTTAAGTGCCAATTGTGTCAAGTAAGATCTCCTTTGCAACCCCAAGAGAAAATCCATAACAACATCCAAACCCATTCAACCTCAAGAGATCAAACATAACATGTGCATCATGTATCTATATAGATGTAAGCCTCTCAAAGAAGATCAAACTACTCCACTTCCCATCTCAGGAAATTAGCTCACTACCATCCCCTATGATCATCATAAATGAAAATGCAAACCCAAGGAGATAACCATGTTATCCATCTCTCACAATGAATCCTCCAAAACCATCTAATAGTAGCTCAAGATCCATGTTTATGAAAGAAAGCATGAAGCACCTGAGAGTAACAATGGGCAATATCTCTCAAGCGATAAGCTACCGAGTAGACTAAGAGTGGCGAAAGAGAATGCTCCTCCAAGATATGCAATCCATCTTGAATTCTCCAAGAGCAATCTCCTCGTAGGTCTCTTTTGAACTCATGTCCAACCAAGGTGTAGGCTCCTTAGAATTTCTATTCAGATATCATCAAGAGTCCTCCATGGATTTGAGATACTACACATCCTCAAATAGTGTTCACATGCAAATGTGAAGAAACCCTTTTGCAACAACAAGATCTAAGAGTCCCTCTGAAAAATCTACAACACTAAAGAAGATCATTCACCACATAGTGATGAATACACAGTCATTGCTAAAACTCCCACTGAACCGTGGTACTGAGCTTTCCAAGCACATGACACACCATCTCCCAAATCTGAAAATCATCCAGGTCAACACACATACAAGTGTCCTAATCACACCAAGTGGAAACAAGATCTCCAAATCAAGGAAATACACCATGCTATAGGACACCAACACTGACTATCCAAGTACTCATGTAACATCCATCCTCTCATCTCGAAGCAACCATGCCAATGCACGAGTGACCATAGACAAGGCCAGCTAACAAGTCTGCATCACCACAAAATAAAACCTCATGGATATAGATAGTCCACTTTTGAGATATCTATGCAATCATGTAGGTAAAGTGTAGGGTCATAACTAATTTTTTTTACAATATAAAATGATTAGAAGATGGACATTAAACATTTAATCTTAGTTTTGCTTTCAAATTAAGGAATGTTATAAAACATGAACTATATTGAGTATGTAATAAAGTTTGTTTGAATTATAAAATAGTTGGTAATTAGACTAATAAGTTAAGTAACATAAATAATTGTATTTAGTGGTTATTATTGTGAATTGTATAGTTCCTATTTTTTTAGTTTTGTTTTCAAGAAATAAAAGGAGCAGGAAAAGAAAAGCAAGAAGGGGGGAGAGGGTTGCAACGAATTGGAAAGATATTCTTGGAATGATGAAGGAGAGCTAGAAGGAAGAGGCAACATAAGAGGGAATTGGAATGAAGAGAATGGAAAATGGTAAGATAAATTTGTTGTTCATGTTAATGTTTTTATGAGATTAACAAGGAATTAATTTTGATTTAGCATGGATACTAACTTCATGCTCTGTGTGAGCCATTGAATGTTCTGTGTGAGCCAAACACAAAGTTTGCTCTATGTGAGATAAGTGCAAAATTTTCTCTATGTGAGCCAAAGAAAAAGCTTGCTTTGTGTGAGCTTATGGTTATTGCTACTCTCTGTGAGCTAGAATTATGCTTAGGGGTGGCTGGGTGGAGAGTAGTAAGAAAGATTTATTTTTTACCGTATCAAAAAAATAATCACATACTATTAATCTTTACTATTTTTTTTTACTGATGATTTGAGTTGCATGCAGAAAAGGATCCCTCAACCATGGATGGTTAGAATCGATGGTGAAATAGAGCTTGAGGAAATTATACAATAGATTTTGGGGAAACTAAATTTATCAAGAAGGGAAATTACATACTTGTCAACAAGTAATTACTTTGAATGCTCTCTTAGCTTCAGTAAATTGTATCTTGATCACATAAGCAAGGATATAAAAGATAAGAGTAAAGTTATTTATTCGATACCTTAGATAATAGTTTTTCTTTGATTGATCTGCATCAATGACTTAGTATTCAACAAATATTTCCTTAACCGAACTAGTATTGTATTAGGGGCATTTATTTATTATTTATTTATACTCATCTGTTGAGCACCCAAAATAGGGTTTTATTTTCCACGACGCCTATTTTATTGAATTTGCTAAAAATATTGAAATGTCCTTTAATCGGCGTTTAAGTTTTTTTGGTAGAATTTGACATATTCTATAGAGAGATAATGAATATCTCTTGAGCCACTGGGAAGCATAATCAATGGATATACTAATAACACCGTTGACGAGGTCAGGTTAAAAGTGGAAAATATTTTCACTTCACTACATGCCAATTGTTATATTAAAAATAGAAAATGGATTGTTTTTTTTTAGAACAAAATATTTGAGACATTTAAATTGAATAGAAAATTGCAGCCTATGATTCCTTAAGCAATGGCATGTTCAGGTTTTGTTTTTACTGAAACTGAGTATTGGTATGGACAAGCAAAAGAATCAATTTTAGAGAAGTAAAAGGAACTTGGTGTCTTGTTACTTGGTCATTTTCTTGAGTAGCATTTTTGTTTGTTTGTGCCTTCAACAACATTGATGGCTATTGGAAAAGGAGAAGTCATTAAATCCCTTTAAAGATAAGTCTCAATATAAAAAATTTCATCCACTTACAAACCACGCATGAATCTCTAATGCTTATTACAACTCTTGATCATTGCACACCGTCATAATAAATGGAATTTGTGGAAATCGTATTCTCTCTATAATGATTTGAAATATGCATTATTTATCTTTATCTTGAGATCTTTAAGTTGTAACATTAAAGGGAATAGTTAATGTAGTCATTGTTCAATAAGTAAGTATCTCTCCTCAACAAGAGTAACCTAGTTTTAGCATAGAAAATGAATTTGACATTCAACTAAACATATTCTATAAGCAATGTGAGTGAAAGTTTCTTCTGATGACGAAGGTATTGAAGACTGATTTCAAAAATCAGGAGTGGCAAATTGATATATACTGGAAGTTGTCATTCTCAAGGTGGAGTTCCCATTATTTACTTTAAAATTCACTTTATTGTAGTAGGAAACATATCTAATCGAACTTCAGTTGTAATTTAGGAATTCAATTTCCTCCTGCAACTGGAGAATTGGTTGTGATGCGACCTTTCTTGGAGAATACAACATAATAAATTGTAAAATTATTTAGTAATCTATCTATTGATTTAATCCAATGATTTGTATATTTGCTTGGAATGATTTATAAAGGAATGCTAATCTAACTTTACTATTCAAAATAATAGTTAATGTTTTTTTTATATACAGTACTTGAAAATTAGAGCCTTGAAGAGAGATTGCTTCACCTAGGATTTTCCCTTAATTTTCTTAAAATTTTATGTGAGTATTTTATTATTCGAATAATCATTACTATTATTGTTAATCTTCAAGAGTAGGTGTTACATAAATATAGCCCACAACATTGGACAACTCGTAGATCCAATCAATGGAACACACAAACCCACTATTGCATTGGAAACTACAAAACTGAGATGTCAAAGAGAATAACCATGTAGATAACATGACTCAAGCACCAAATCAAGCTTGGATCTGATTTTCCAATCATGTCTACAATGAGCACCATAATCAAGAAATCCACCAAGCATCACCACAAAAATGTTGAGTGACTAATCACATACTATCATTCCCATACAAAGAAAGCATCTCACCTCCTCACACCATGCACAAAGAATGCATGCAAAACTGCAACTATCTCATCTAGTAACACCCCAAAAGCCAAGGTCTAGAAAATAGCTTAACTACAACTCCACAAAACCACAAGTTTTTCTTGACCATGTAAAACATGCAAAACCACTGTGTTTGAAAAACACCCATGTACATCCACACCCACTTCACATTTGGAAGACTCAAAATTCTGAAACAAAAAACACCATAATGGTTAAACTAGAATAATGGATTATCATAGATGAGCATAACCATAGATTTTTTTAGGAAAATCTACAAAACCTTCAAATCCAAGGAACATGAATCCAAGCCATGCAAGTACAAAGTATCCATAAAAGAAAAAAATAGTTTAGGAACTCTAGGCCCATTTCAGGCCAACTCCACAACCACCAACATGCACATGCATCCAAGGGAGACAAGCTATTACATAATCTTCTAGATCATCCAATGATCAACTCCATAGCATGCATGCAATCAAGGTAACAAAACAATGCCTTCCAATACCAAGAAAAAGATCCCAACATAAGCACATTACTCCATAGTTGAGAAACAATCCAAGCTTCTCCATATCACTAGGGAGCCTCTCACACAGACACCCAATATGAAAGCTTTGTTGGAACACAACCATAAAGAAAAAAATTTTACACCCCATGCATCAGGATTATTCTACTGTCAACTAGGAGCTTCAAATCACACCATTTCAATATGACCAACTCCATTTTCTCCATCTTCACCATCCTTCAGGTTGTGTGTTGTCTCCTAAAACTAAAACAAAAAAGCAAGAACTTCCACTCACTAAAGCATCACTCTTCAATCGATTCCTTCAAATTTCCTCAAGCTTGTCAGGCTAAGAAATCTTCATAGAAGGAATACACGAAACCTTAAACACTAGGAATTCTTACATGCATCAAAATGCAAGCCATATGTGAGTCCATGCAAGTTCATGCAACAAACATGCAAGTCACAAACCTGCACATGCAACCAAAAATCAAATCCCAGAAGAAAGCTTTGATACCAATTAAAGGGAAATTGATTCATCCCAAAATGAACAACTAAGATGAGTAAGTATCTTCGGTAAACAATGTTTCTTCAAAGAACCTCAAAAACACGTACTACTATGCCATAAAGTGAAATCAAACGTAGTTTATTTCCCACCATTAATCCTTAGAGGAAAGCTCATGCAATTTTAGATCATGAAAGATCAACCAGTTTCAACAACATGCATTAAACAGATTCAATAAACAAAATCCTTAAACATGAAAGAACGGAAGACATGAACACAAATATTTACGTGGGGAAAACCCTTTTGGGTAAAACCCCACACTCCAAAAGCATAGATCCATTGTATTATTCAACAACGAAAATACATAGTTACAATATAATTGCAAGCTCTAAGCCTTTACATGGAGATTTACATCTTGTTCCATCTAGAGAAAATCTGGCAGCATAACCCCTATGAAATTACTCTCTCCTCTCTCAAATCCTCAAGCAAAATCTCATATTTATAGAGCTTATAATGCACAAATTAGACATTTCTAAATCAACTATCAAAACTCAACACAAAAATAGAAAATGCCTTAATGCACAACTCCACCTGTAAAATCAACTTTCCAACTTGACTCCTCATTAGAAAAAGAAATTGCAAGCTATAACTCAAAAGACAATGTGAGAAAATTAGGAGCAATTAAAAAATCAATGCTATGGAAAAATAAAAGGTTGAGACACCTTCATTTTCCTAACAGAAACTCACAGTGATCTTTGTCTTTATATCACAAGGGTTTTACTTGTGGTTCATCATAGTTATTAAAATCCGGGAGCATGATTAGATTTGATTGAATCAGCTTGTGTAGGACTATTTCAATAGGCTCCCCCAAGGGTGTATATTTGTATCGTTGTGGGTAGTTGTTTTACCTAGGTGGCAGTCCTCTCAGGGGATTGGCATCGTTAATGGTTTGTTGGTTGTTTTGTTGTTGTGTATTTGTTTTTGGTGGAGCATTTATCACAACTTTTTCATCAACTACACCATCGTTAGTAATGTTCTTGTTTTTGGACCATATACAGGGTTTGTGATCACTAGAACTAGATGATTGACTATTATCTTTGTAAATTTGTATGTCTCCCTTTGCAATAAGGGATCTCTCAATGTTGAGGCCTTTGGATATGAGTTCTTCAAATATTGTGATGCATTGCATTCTCAGTTGGAAGGATAGATTAGTACCTACATTTCCTACAATGATTTCTACTTGTTGCCTCTCAGGTATGGGTCATTTATACTTTCTTTCCTTATACCTCCATCATTGTAAAAAGGATGTGAATGCTTCTCCCTTGTTTTGTTTAAGGGTATAGAGTTCCTCCAAGGTTACGTCTGTGTCAATGTTGTGGGAGAAATGGGCTATAAAATTGATCTATTATCTCTTGAAAAGTTTTGATTCCCGAAGGTAGGTGTGAAAACCACTCTATGGATTTCCCTCCAAAATTATTGGAAAGAGATGCATAAGGTATGAATCATTGTACAATACTTCCATACATGCAACATAGAACTATCTAATATTCTCCTCTGGATTACCATGTCCCTTGTATTTGTCAAATTTGGGTATCTCAAAATTTGGAGGAAATGGTATCATCGTGATGCTTCAATCAAATAGATAAGGACATAGATCTTGAACCATATATGAATTTTTAGTTTTTCCCATTTGAATGTTCTAGATTTTCTGCATGAGTGTTTGTATTTGAGAAGATATGTCATCTTGATGATTTTTCAATGGTGGAGCATATGTAGTGTATTACGTGATGGAGGATGAGTTGTAAGCTAGATTTTTTATATCAGTGTTGGTGTTATATGTGTTGTAAGGGGTGAGTTGTGGGTTGGCTTGATATTGTGGATGGGTGATGAAGGTGGTGGTGTGTTGTATGCTCCATATTGAAGTTGATGTGACATTTGGTTGGGAACTTACATATTATTGTTGTTTAGGATTGTATTGTAAACCTTGTTGATGTTGTTGTTGAACAAACAATTATTGTTGAACATATTGTTGTTGTTGGGCTTGTAATGCTTGTTGAGCTTGAATCATTTGTTGATGTGCAATTGCTTGTTGTTGAGAAATAGCTTGTTATCTTTGAGGGGGTGAGATGTGATGTTGTGATGGTGGAATGATGTTTTGATGTGGTGGAATGTATTGATTTGTTGGGATGGTGTTATAAGTGGGTTGTTGATGTTGTTGTGATGGAGGGACACTTTGATGTTGACCTTTGTAAGCTTGATATTGTTGATATTGTGGGTTTTGGTTTTATGACATTTGATGTTTCAAATTCTGATTTAGAAGATTTTGATTTTGATGTGGTGAAGCTTGATATTGTTGAGATATTAGATAAACATTATGGATTGTGAAAACTTGATATCATTAATAGATATTAGATGTTGCAAGGTTTGATGTTGTGGAGGAACATGATGTTGTTGAGGACCTTGGTATTAATGAGGATTCCCTTGATGTTGTGAAATTTGATTTTGAGACCCTTGATATTATTGTGGCATTTGACCTTGATTTTGTTGAGAATTCACTTGATGTTGGGACATTTTA
>VDFB02116365.1:0-23927 GCA_007258455.2 Sequoia sempervirens | reverse complement strand
AGCTATGAAAGAAAAACTGATGCAGATTGAAAAAAATGATACATGGATACTTGTTCCCAGACCTAAAGACAAAAATGTGATTGGTACTAAATGGGTATTTTGGAATAAGCTGAATGAACAAGGTGAAGTGGTCCAGAATAAAGTAAGACTGGTATGTAAAGGGTATTCACAAATGGAAGGTATTGATTTTGAAGAAACCTTTTCCATTGTTTCCATAATTGAAGCTCTAAGATTATTTCTTGCTTATGTTGCATATAAGAAATATAAAGTCTATCAAATGGATTTGAAGTCAACTTTTCTAAATGGTGAGCTAGAAGAAGTATATATTGAACAACCAAATGGATTTCAACTGACTGATAAGGAAGACATGGTTTGTTGATTAAAGAAAGCTCCATATGGACTTGAGAAAGCCCCCAAAGCCTGGTATGCTAGACTGGACAAATACTTATTAAAGCTTGGATTCAATAAAGGTATTGCTGACAACAACTTGTATTTCAAATTAGATCATGACAAAGAGTTGATTATTGAGGTCTTTGTTGATGAAATTATTTTTGGAGGAAATGACAATCTATGTATGAAATTTGTTGATGAAATGAAGAGTGAATTTGAAATGAGCATGATTGGATAGATGAAGTTCTTTCTGGGATTACACGTTACTCAATTAAATAAGGGAATTTTCAGATCTCAATCTAAATATGTGAGAGAGATGTTGAAGAAGTTTGGAATGGAAGACTCAAAACCTGTTGGTACTCCCATGGTGACCGAATTCAAGTTAACTCAGAATGATGATTCTCCTAAGGTAAATCAAACAAGATATAGTTCAATGATTGGTGGATTGCTCTATTTAACTCAGACCAAACTAGACATTATGAATGTTGTATGTATAGTTGCTAGATTTCAAGCTGATCCAAAAGAATCTCATGTGACTACAGTAAAGAGAATCTTCAGATATCTAAAAGGAACAGTTGATTTTGGGCTTTGGTATCCTAAGGATGATTATCTTACTTTGAATGCATATACTGATAAGGATTGGGCAAGAGATGTTGATGACAGGAAGAGTACTAGTGGTGGTGCCTTCTTCCTAGGGAATAAGTTGTCTTGGCTGAGCAAAAAGTAGAATTCCATTTCTCTATCTACTACTGAGGAAAAGTATATTGCTGCTGTAAATAATTATACTCAAGTGATGTGGATGAAGTAGTTGCTGAAAGATATCAAAGTGGTATATGATGAACCTATTTCCATATATTGTAACAAATCAAGTGAAATTAACATATCAAAGAATATAGTGCTACACTCTAAGACCAAGGATATATCAATCAAGTTTCACTTCTTGAGGGAGAAAGTGAATAAGAAAGAAGTTAGACTAGAGTATGTGCCTACCAAAGAATAGGTTGCAGACATTTTCACTAAGCCGTTGTCGAAGGATACTTTTGAGTATCTCAGACGGATGCTAGGGGTGATTACCCCTCCTCATATGAACTAGAAATACATTTATTTGCATCAATTTGTGTGCTTCATAGATATTTCCTAATCCAGATTGATGTTCCTGTGGTTGCTACTAAGGGGGAGTAGTCAGATGTGCAGATATGTGGTTCAGAGCTTATATGTGGGAAGATAATTCTTATCTTTTCCATTGATATCAAAGGGGGAGAAGAGCAATGTGAAAAATATTTTTAGGGGGAGAAGAGCATTTGAGGAGAAGATTCAGAGCCAAAGGGAGAGCAAGTGTAGCTATGTTGATGGTATTTTTCACATCATGTGTTGCCATCAATGCCGAAGGGGGAGATTGTTGGATGTTGTGGTTGTGTTGTTCATATGTGGTTTTCATTGATGTCAACACTATTAGCATTATTGTATTGAAGGTTGTATATGTCGAGGATATTGAGAAAATTGTTAAAGGAAGAGTTGTAGGATGCCATTGGAACAATGAAGGTCATGAAGGTGTTTTGTTCTATGCGTTGAAGATCAGTTGTTTTGGACTAAAGGGTTTATTGCTAAGAGTATCTAGATCATCTACCGGAAGTTTCAGAGGTTTGCGTGAAGATTTGATCGTCCTATGAACAGTTGTGTTTTGATAGTATTTCTATGGGTTCTGCCAATGTTCTTGATTGAATTTTATGCGATTCTAGTAATTTTTGTTGATGCGAATGATTCTCTATTAGTTCTTGTTGTTTTTGGATGCTTCTAGATCATTCTCTATCCATGTTGTACATCTACGTTGATCAGTGTGCTCGTGGTTAGTAATTTTTCTCTTGTGTGTTCGGGTTTTATGTTCTTGGATGACATGGTGGTTGTAATGTGTTGTGGATCCTTGGAGATTAAATGTCGAATGTTTGGTGCACTTGAGGATGTTGTTTTGGGCCACAACATAATATTGTTTGATGGTGTTTGATCCACATTGAAAATATACTTGTAAATTTGGGCCAACATTGTAAATATGTTCTATATTTTTGGCCAACTAAGTTGTTGATGTATTTCATGTCGCGGATATATAAGAGTGGTTGTGTGAGAAAAGTGTGTGTGTGTAAAAGAGAAGGAAAGCCAGAGAAGAGAAAGTGTGCAGATATTGATCTATTCATTTGATTGCATAGTCTAAGAGTGAGAAGAAGGTTGAGGGAAGTGTGAAGAAGGATTTATGTGTTTAACTGGAATTGCAATCAGGCTTGTGTAGAAGCTATTTTCTCAGTTCACACCTTGTGGATCTAATCCAAATTATTATGCATTATTGGGCAGTGTGCCCTCTTGTATTTAAGTAGTGAGTTCTAGGCAGTGTGCCTCAATGCATGTGCATTCCCATTAACTTTCATTATACTTTTAATAGGATATATAATATTGTGGACTACCATCCACTGTGACTTTTCCCCTAATATGGTTTCCACGTAAAAAATCTTGGTGTTATTTGTGTTTCTGATGTGTTTATTGCGTATGGTTTATTATTCATTCATCAAATCTAAGATTAAGTTAAGTAAATTTTGAAAAGTTTAAATATTCTATGACAACTAATTCACCCCCCCTCTCAGTTGTCTGTCCTTGTTTTGCCAACAAATTATTACCCTAATGTTATGGTTGGTGATTTTCTCTCTACCTTTTCATGATACACTTACTATTTTAATTCAAGTGATGGTGTTGTACTTGGAGAGCAATGCCTTTACACATCTCACTATTATTCTCCTCTTATACTTGTAGATTATCCTACATGGGCCTCTCTTGCTACATATTTTTGATATCTGCTAGCTAGGACTTCCTATCTATGATGGATATCCTAGTGATGTGCTTTACGGTGCTTATAATATTGGAGTTCATAAATCCTACAACTCTCAAAAGTGACACGTAATTAAACATCTGTCATAAAGATTAAAAAATAATTGATTCATTGTAATAGTCTGATATCTCTATTGATGTACAAAATCATGAATAATAATACGATAAGAATGAATTACCATTGATAAAGGATAAATAAACCCTAGATGAAATCATAGACAAGAATTAAATTATGAAAAGTTGAAAATAGTATCTCTAATGCTTTGGGAGATAGAACAACTAATTTCCTACACTTCTCACTCAAGGAAATCCTAGAGATCTCAATCCAAAGATAGAATGAGGGAAGGAGATCTGCAATAAGGTGTACTAGGGTGTGGTTAAAAACTGAAAGGGGGTTCATTGGAACAAGCTAGGGCTTGGAAAGAAAAGTAACATGCAAGACCTAATGACAACCTAATGATGTGAAAAACTTAAGTAGATGACCTAAAAATGAATGTAAATCAGAACAATAAATGGAGAGAACAAAAAGGTGCACCTAGAAACTTGTAGAAGCTTGGAACAAGGTCTGAGATGCTAAAAAAATTGATCTTGATGCTCATTGGGACTCATACGCCAAGCTGAGTGATTTAGTCCTAGATTAGGGTTTCTAGGTAGGAACATAAATTTGACAATGACAAGTCTGGAACTCCTAAAATTTGGAAAAGCCCTGTATTGGGAATCATATGCCAGAAGTGGTGTATCAGTCCCATTTATCTTTTTTCAGGGGGTCAAAGTCTGAATCTTCTCTCCTATCTCTGCTTTTCCTTCCAATCTTGATTTCTAGATCTGAAATGCTAAATTTTGCTTTGTAGGTGTCTTCTAGTGGTCTTGTAAACAAGGTGACAACTTTAACAACTTGACAACTTCTCCCAATCTTTCTCTTCAATGTATCTTCAACCTAAATCTACAAATCACACACTAAAGAGAGGGAAAAATGTTGTTTTGTTAGTAGAAATGGGTTTGCCTTGGTGAAACCCCATTTTGGTAATCAAACCTTGAAATGAAATGAAATAGAAAGGAGGAATGATGAATGAACAAAAATAAATGTTGCAATTGATAAAACCTTTGAACAAAAGGCTACAAACTTGTAAGTAATAGCTAGTATGAATGTGGATCTTGACTCTTGCTTGAATGTTGTAGATCTTGAATTAAATGCATGCTTGAATCATGAAACCCTACATCGCAAATGTTATCTCAAAAACAAGCATGATGCATGATGATGATGCTTGAATCTTGAACAATGCTCCAAAATGCTTGATGATCACTCTTGAATTCTCTTGAATGCTAGAATGCTTGAATGCTTAGGTCACACTTGCTCATGAAAATTTCTAGGAGAAAATGAGTGAAATAACCTTGTATTTATACTTGTTTATGCAATATTCATTGAAATTACAACACTACAAGCTGATATCAGATCTAGGAGAATAAAATTTTGCTAATAATTTTAATTTAAATTAGGTCTAAGCTAAGCGGGACTCATATGCCAGTTGTGGCATATGAGTCCCATTAGGCTAAGCTTGGGACATAATTTTCAAGAAAGGCTTAGTTTAATGTGAAATCCAGATTGAGGCCCCGAAACTTAGATGGGACCCATACACCCAAGGTGGCATATGAGTCCCATATCACTAAATATGGGCCATACAATCCAAAATAATTAATTTTTTATTGGTCAATTGATGTTTGTCAAGATTATCCTTAGAAAGATGCATTAATTAAGGCTTGTGGATGCAAAATAAGTCCAATTTAAAGCATAAAGAAGCCTAATTTTAGTAGGGAGGGCCCTTGAAAAAGTGTGAAAATGTCAAGGATGAAATTTTTCTACACTAAAAATTATATCATGACATTTATCCTAATCATATGACTTGAAAAAAAAGACACGTGACCTAAGTAAGCTTAAGTATGCTAGCATAAAAGGGTGCCCAATCATTAATTAGGTAATTACATTTTTAATCTAACACCCCTTTAAGTGCAACATATGAAGAAGCTAAAAACTCTAATGAAAATACATAAAAATAAAAAATGAATCCCAACAACTAGGCCTCATGAAGTGCCCATGTAAAAATGAAAAAATCTCCCACAATTGGAAAAAATAAGAAAATCCCATCGTAAAACTCCTTTCCAAAAGTGATAAAGACATGAAAAATTAAAGGAAGGACTTAAGATGAGCCCCTAAGGACAACTTCCACCAAATATATACAATAGATATCCCCTTAAATAGGAGAGAAAATGTATGAGAGACTAAGAAGACTCCAAAACTATATCTTGAACATGAACATGAAGAACACCATTGAAGCACAAAGAAGTTGCAAATAACTACTAAAAATTTATTACTATAGTGCTAGAACTAAAGAACCTCCTCTAAAATAAGGATGAAGATCATGATGAAAGAGATAAAAATATACATGAGTGACCTCAACCATGCTACTCAATAAATGATTAGATATATAACCAAGGAAACAATTTTATTGTCAAAGATACAAATGGTACATCAATTTGTACAAGTGACCCCAATAACACTAGTCAACTAATGTAAATTATATGGAAAGTAAAAAATGCATATGCTAATGGTTTGAATGAAAATGATCAACTAAGGATGGGTCACTTGCACAAATAGGAACACAAGAGTTTCTATATGGTATGTGTTTCGTCTCATCAAAATGCAGGGGTAACTAGCAACTACATCTACCCAATATATAGGAGAAAAAATTAAATACATAGCTCACTCCAATTTGAAACCAATAAATCATTAGAACCAATAGTATGGTACTCCCCATATTGCTGACAAGGGAGCGGTATGACAAGTCCATCGAAATAGTGTGTCATAATGCATGCAAGAAGGAGAAGAAACATCATCAAATCATGCACAAGATAGTACCTACAACTAAAAAAGAGTGTGAAAAATAAGACACACATGCATAAAAGTAGAAAAGTTCATTTAATAAATAACAAAGCACACAAAAAATTCCCCATAGAACTTTTTAACGTAGTGTGAGTACCAAAAAGGGTACAACATGATGTATAAGATCGCTGAAAATTCATGTAAAATAGTTGGCACTTTATCTTAATGCATTTAAAAATAAAAATGTGTATTAAATAGATGCTTATAATTACCAAAAATATCACATGCTAAAAATATATAATTTAGATTAAATAAAGTCATCTCATGTAAAAAAGAATTTCTAGGTGCCAAAATATATAAATAATCAACTTGAATGTGAAATAATGATAAACTAAATAAAATATACTTGGGGTATATTCTAGAAAAAAATGCATGGATAGTTATGAAGAGCTCTAAGATATCTTTTCATTGTCACAAGAATCATGAAAATCTAAGATCTAAAAAAAAAGTTATGAGCTCAAGAGCCAAAAGTGAAGACCTAAATTTGATAGGTGATAAATTACACCAACAACAATATCTAATAAAAATACCTACACCACTAGAAAGTGCTCAAAACCAACTTTTTGATGATATCTTGTGTGCAAAAAATTGACTTCATTTTTTCAAGTTATGCCAAAAATAAAAAAATATTCCTTTATGGGCAAGTGCAAAAAGTTGGGTCCATAAATTGTTTAAAAAGTGGAAGTAATGTGAAATGTTGAATTTTGAGTCTAGTTTTCAAATATTTAATTTATTCTAATATTGATATGGTAGAAATTAATTTTTAGTAGGCATTGAAAGGTGGGATTTTGTTTGGATTCTATTCTTGGGAGATAGAACAAAAAATTTCAGCACTCTCATTCAAGGATAACCCTAGAGATCTCAATCTTAGATATGCAAAGGAGAAAGAAATCTTGCAATAGGGTTGTCCTAGGGGTTGATTGTGGAAAAATGAGGGGTTCATCACCAAGCTAGGACTTGGAAAGACAAATTAAATGAAATATGTAATGTTTAACCCTAATATGATGCAATCTTTCACTAAATGACCTAGGAAAGTATGTAAAACATAATAGAAAGCTACAAGATGAAATGTGTGCACCTGGAAACCTAAAGGAGATTGAAAGAAGCTCTGAAATGATGGAAACACTGAATTTAATGTTGACTAGGACTCATATGCTAGATTGGGTGATTTAGTCCCAGATTTGGGTTCTTGTGCAGAAACTGAAATCTAGCAAATGGGTGTCTAAAATTGCAAAAACCTGAAAATTGACCTAAATTGGGACTCATATGCTAGAATTGGCGTATCAGTCCAGCTAGGGTTTTCTGAAGCTTTAAAGTCTAAATATGGTCTTCAATGTCTTCTTTGTCCTTCCCAATTGATTTTCGAATCTGAAACCCTAATTTGCAACATGTAGAAGTCTTCCAAGTATCTCTAATGCAAGGTGACAACTTTGACAACTTTGAACACTTTGAGCTCTAAAAGCTTCCCTCATAGTTGCTATAACAGTTAGGTATCATTTCTGATTGTTATGTGCATGTTTTTCCTTCATAATTGAATGTTACATAGTGAAAATTAGTTGTTTTATCACCTTGATCCATTCATCTTGGTGGTAAACCCTATTTTTCTATGTTTCAAATTTTATTCCTTCTTCATGCTAAAGCATCTTTTGTATGTTCCCTATGAGAGGGATGGCATTAGCATCAATAGGTTCAGTTCTCACAAAGTCTTGCAAAATTTTCTATTCTTCATTTATCCTTCTTAAGTTCTTTTGGAGGACATTAGCAACCATTATTTCAACATCATGCACATTGTTTGTAGGTAGGGAAGTCATTGGAAATGAGGTATGAAGACTACGATCCATAGTGGGTTGATTAATATCAACACTATTAGTGAAAGAGTTGGAGAACCCAATATCCACGATGAATGGTGTATTGCAGGATGACACGAGTCTCAAACTACGTCTCACAATACTATTGCTAATAGGACACCAAGTTGTGAAGCTCATACAAGTTTCATAAACTCAATGTATACCCAAAATGGAAAGAGGGTGAAATGCAATGAAGTAACCTAGAATGTAAAGTGCAATGCAAATATGTAAGTGCAATTTTCAGATTTCAAACAAGATAATTTTTTTATTACTCTATGCAAAAAACTAAAAATGATATCTTGTAAATGCAATTTTGAAATCACACAATGCACTAAATTTATCAAATGAAGCTAATTGAAAGAGAAAACTGAAAACAACAAAGTAGAATGTGGAAATAGATGTTCTAATTCCCAAAAATTTAGGAAATGACCTTGATCAGGGACTCATTCGCTCAAGGGCGAATGGGTCCTAGGTTACAGTTTTATTTTTTAAATTGCAATTTTTTGAGTTGATTTTAGTGGTTTCTAGATTTTGATTTAAAACAATGAGTTATAGTTTGAAATTTCTATGAAATTAAGGTTGAATGCAAATGCAAAATATGAAAAAATGACAAACTAGGAGACCCAATTCGATGTGAAATTTTTATTCAATTTTCAAATGAAAATGAATGATGAAGCAATGCTATGTAAATGATTTGCAAAATGACTTTTTTTTGTATTTTTCAAAATTTAAGAGATCCAAAAATGCAATTCTAAAACCCTAATGCAAACTAAATCAAGTTAAGAAACTCTAAATGAGATTCAATTCAATGCAATGAAATGCAAATGACTGCAAAATCTAGATCTAGGGTGAAAATGGACTTCAAAATCAGAAAAATGTAAATCAAAAGTCATGTTCACCAAAATGAAACAAAGAAAAATAGGGGGAAGTTCACCAAAATGGGTTTGATGAACTAATTAGGACCTATTTTCCTTCTATTTCATTAAGTAATGAGATCCACACATTGAAAGGACTATCAACCTTTAGGTGAGTCAAGTCAAAGTGTGAATCTATTGATTTCCTTTTTTTGTAGGGACGAGGGTCTTGATTAAACAACACTTTGGGGAGAAAGATTAAAAATAGTAAACTAACTGCAAAATGCAATCTACAACTTGGATCTAATAGATTAAGCTCAATACTGATGGAATTGAAAATTGAAATGTTGATCAGAGAGAGGTAAGATGATGTGTACCAATCACCAAAAGTGCTTTTTTGAAGCTAACCTAGGACTCATTTCCCAAGGGGGGAATGGGTCCTGAGTTAGGGCTTTTTTGCAACTTTTGGGGGCCTCTACTATAGATCTAAATCCTTCAATTTTCCCAAGTTTCAGGTTTGAAGAGTCGGAAATAAATTATGTAATTGAGTTTTCGTGAGATAATAATTTTTATGACAATTTTTGTAACTTTGACAAGTTCTCCAATTTTTCTCTTCAAGAGATCTTCAAGATTTCTTCCTCCTAAATTTGTAAACACAAATCAAGAGGGAATTTTTTTTTTTTTTTGGTGAATGGGGGTTTCTCTCTTGGTCAAACCCTTCTTTTGCAATGTCCTCGGAAATGAAATGAAGCTAGCATGAAATAAATGATGAATGAACAACTCCATGTCACAACTCACCAAACCCCTGATGACACTACAGAACCCACCATGACTCTGATCTGAAACCTTGGATTGAGACACTGAATGACTGAACTAACATCATCGTATTAGCTCAAAAATATGCATGATGTAAGAAGACTTTGACATGTCAATTAGATCTTTATTGCTGCAATAAATCTGCTCTTTAATTCCTTGAATTGCTCTTGAAATGCTCTTGAATTGCTAACTTTTCTATAGGAGTGCTCACTTCAAAATCGTAGATTGTTTATATGAAACATAATGAAATGACCTTATAATTATAGGTATGTAAGATTAAATTCCTGAAATTCAAATAACACAAATTGACATGTGAATATGGATTTGAATATGTCAAAATACCACCAAAACATAATTCTAAATTTAGGTCCCAGGTCTGTAAGTGAGGACCCATTCGCCCATGGGCGAATGGGTCCTAGGTCACTCACCTAGGACACAGATTGCTCAATGAGAAGTGATGTTTAGGAATTAATGAATGTCAGGTTTCCATTTCGGAAAATGAAATTAATTAGGGTTGGATTTGAATTAAAGGGGCCAATTAAGTAAAATTGACCTCAATTAATTAAAGGAGCCCTAAATAATTGTGAAAGTGTAAAGAGGTACACTCTACAACACTAAAAATAAGACACAATTAAGTCCATTTTAATTAATATGGCCCTAAACTTAATGTGAATATGTAAAATACATATTACAACACTAAATTAAGGCATAATTAAGTTCATTTTAATATTAATTGCTAATTAGGTGTGAAAATGTAAAGGGATACATTTTTCTACACTAGACTTTCTAAAGATTGTACAATTAGACCTACTTTGATTGTCTACTTTAGTGTCATGAATTTGACGCAGGGTCATCCTCTCACTATAGTGGGGGCTTAATGTAGTGTCAACAAATGTACTCCCTTTACATTTTCACACTTGTTTGGGCCCTCCTAGTTAATATGGACTTAATAGTGCCTTAATTTAGTGTCGTTAAATGTATCCCTTTACATTTTCACACTTATTTGGGCCCTCTTAATTAAAATTGATATTAATTAACCCTTGTGTTCATTTACAAGCCTAATAAATTACATTTTTTGAAGGGAAGACCCGACAATAATTAATGCTTAAACATAACACTTTACCTTGAGCAATATGTGTTCCAGGAATAGGGACCTAGGACCCATTTTCCCATGGGTAAATAGGTCGTCCCTAGACCTTTGGACCTAAATTTAAATTATGTTTTTGGTGGTATTTTAATGTATCTCTAAATCCATAATTCAATATCAACTTGTGATATTTGAATTTCAGGAAATTAAGGATACATACCTATAAATACAAAGTCATTTCACTAAGTTTCACCTAGAATTTTTTTGTGTATTCATAAAAGCTAAAGTTGATGATCAAGAGCATTCAAGAGCAAATATATCATATATTTATTGCAGCAATCAAGATCCATCCATCACGTCAAATTCTTCTTACTTCATGCATTTTTTTGGAGCTAACATTGTGATGTAGATTTTAAGATCAATTCAAGCATTCAAAATATCAATTTCAAGTGTCAAGATCCACATCCAATTCAACCATTTCATGCAATTTTCAGACTTCATAAGATCTCCATTATCAAGGTTTCATTCAAGGGTTTGTTTAATGGTAACATAGCTCTGTTCATTCTTTGTTCCCTCTTTCATGCATTATTTCAATTCAAGGTTTGATTACCAAAATGAGGTTTGACCAAGGAAAACCCCTATTCACTCAAAAACAAACATTTTTCTCTCTTGTGTGTGTGATTGCAAATTTAGGTTGAAGAAAGATTCAAGACCTTTTGAAGTGCAAGATTGAAATGCTATCAAAGTTGCAAAAATTTGTCAAATCACATAATCCAACCAATAGATATGATTTCTAACTTTTCAACATTGGAACCTGGATGAATCAAAAGCTACAAATCTATGTCAGAGGCTCTTGAAAGTTGCAAAAGAACCCTGAGCAAAGACCCATTAGCCTAGAGGAAAATGAGCACTAGTTAGCTTTCATAAACTCACTTTTGGTGACTAGTAAACACATCTCCGCCCTTCTCAAATTTGTATTTGGATTTTTGGTTCTACAAATATTGAGTTTAATATTTTTGTTTCAAGTGTTAGATTGCATTTTGGAGTTGATTTTCTATTTTTTAGTTTTTCTTCCCAAAGTGTTGTTTGACATTTATCCCCATCCTTCAGTCATAAGGAAATCTGAATATTCTCACTTTGGATTGATTCACTTGAGGGTTATTAGTCAATTATTTGTGGGGATCTCATTTCTTAATGAAATAAAGGAAAATGAGTCTATCTATTATCATTTTGGTGAACCTCCCTTTTCCTTCCATAAAAACACCTATTTTTCATTGTTTCAATTTTAATAATTTCATACCTATAGGGGTGGGTATTGCATGTACCACATATTCCTATAGACTCTTTGGGAGTTTCACATAGCATAGGTCCCCTACTACTAGTCGGTAGGGCCACTATCACCACCAACAACCAACCTTTAACTACCTCTCCCAATGACTAGAGAATCATAACAAAATATTATACTGAAAACAATTTCCAAATCACTCTAGTGACCAATGGTTGTTTCACACTATAAAACATGTGGTTTCCACCTTTTTCTATCATTTTCAGACTACAAGGTAAATTTTCTAAAAATCATATGATAGTATTGGCATCTTGATGACATCTTCCATCCAGGGAGCATACTTTGTTAACAAGAATTAAAAATGATGCCATGATAACCTCAATAGTTCTCTTCCCCTAAATTTTCCCTTCAGAATTTGTATTTTGATTATTGAGATGAAACTTTGTAGCGCATTCTTAGTCATACAAGCTTCAATTTTAAAGTATTTAAAGTATTTTTTATTTGGGGCAATTTTTTTGAGAGCTTCATTTTGGTAGAGATAGTTCATGATATTATTTTTTTGATTATGTATAAATTATAGTATCTCTAAGGTATTATTAGATTGTTCTAATTTTGAGAACTTTAGAGGGTCCATTTGAGACCATATTGACTCCCTTTAAGGCATTATTTTTTGAAAATGTATGATTTTTAAGGTACTTTGTGGTGGTAGAATTGGCTTGCTTCCATTATATATCATAGTTATATTTTATGTAGTTTAACCTATTGAGGTATTTCTATTCACTAAGATCTAGTCCACTATTGCACATTTGTCAAGTGGGAACTGCAAATGCACTAAGTATAAAGTATCATCATCATATTTTTCTTGGAATTTTTTATGATTAAGTGATTTTAGGGGTTTGTGTATAAATTTTTATAGTTTAGTATTTTCTTGAGTTATTTGAGGATTCTATCATTGTTAGTAATGCAAACTTTTCAATTCATCCTTCTATTATCACCCTAAAAACACCATTGTCAAGAGCTTCAATATCTCTTTCTTCTATTGCACTCATATTCATTTACATTCAGTTCGCTCCCTATAAATTCCCACAAATGAAATTTTCCATCTTTGATATCTAATTTTTAACATTACTAAAAGCTTCATCTATTACATTTGGTTGGTGGTATCTATTTGACTAGGCAATATTAGTAAGGTATCAGTAGAATTGTTACTAAAATAGATAATCATTAGCAGAATAAAGTATGGGATAACATGAATAACCATAACCTAAGATTGATTTGGCAATACAATGTTGATAATGACATTATTTGTGGCATCTCACATATTGAGTCGTATTGCACTCTTTTGACCAAAATGTGGGAGATGCATGGAGACTCAAAAGAATATCAATTCAAACAAGATCTTTATATGGACTATCTTGTATCCCATGAGAACTTTGATAATATACCATATGATCATGTTATAATAATTTTTCAAAATAAATTATGAAGGAAATCTTGAATGTTATGATGAAATATATAATTCTCTTCATGCTCCTCTTAAAATACTTCATGAATCCTAATATAGATTCAAATAATTCATATTCATTATCTACAATTTAGCATGTTGAGGTTGAGGATCTTCTATCTTGGCATTAAAAAATAGATCTAGTGTTCATGCTTAGACATCTTGTGTGGACTCACCATCATGTGATGAGTTGTGTAGTTGGATGGCATGCACTAATATCTCATCTAAGCCATCATCTCCTACTTCTACCAAGTATATTGTTGCTTTGTCCATGGCTTCTAGAAATTCAATGTTGCAAGATCTTCATCATCTTCCAAAGAAAATTCCTTGGGATGGGTACTTGATAGATATATCAACTTTATTTGTGAGTCGTATCTTATAGATTTTGGAGCATACCATTGAGGACATTTATATCTTTTTTTATGGTAGTTTTGTAGCAATTTTTATTTCTTCGTCTTTGGTTCCTATTCTACATTAGTTTATACATGGTCAAATTCTTTAATTAGGCCCGAGATTCCTAATTTAAATGACACATTTTGGCACCAACATGGATTTTTTTGTAGATTCCGAAGATTTATATCTTGTACTTTGTTGCCTCACATTATTTTCTAGAATGGAAAGATCTTTTGCATTCAACTTTATCTTGGTGTCTTCATAAGGGGATAAATTTTATTCAATGATATTGGATCATCTTTAGCATTCATGGTTGGGATTTTACCATTAGTATATGTGGCTACACTTTGTGGGGGGTTGGAGTTTTTATATTCTTCTCTCTTTTCAAGAGTTTTTTCTTGCACGGGTTTTATCATTCTCAATTATTTCAATTGGGGCCACTTAGCCTTGCTTTCTTCATCCTCTCTTAAGGAGTTTTATACTATTTTTTTCTCCTCTTCTTTTGAAGGGATCCTTTTTTATATGACTACACCTTTTCTTGGACCCATCCCTTTCATCTATCTTAACCACCTAAGCGAAACTTATGGGAGGTGTTGGTGCATTACTTCATTTTTTATTTAGGTAATTATTTTAGTGCATTATATGCATCTTGGATATGATAATATTTTTTAGGTAGGTATCTACTTGAGTAGATTATACTTCCACCATATGTCTTGTATTTTTTTTTAACAAAGTTGTACTATACACATGTGACTATATATGTTATTATTCTATATTGATTGTACATTCACATGTCTTGGTGATGTCTCCTATATATGCCTACTTGTAGCTTCATATGAGCAATTAACCAATCTTTTGAATCATGTATCATTTGCATCATTTGAATAGAATACAATTTTATCACATTGGTCTTCTTTGTGCTTTCCTTTAGGCCTTCTTGATCTTGAGTGGCTACCGAGCTATGACCATATATTACACCATTTCACTGCTCAACATAACCTACTATGCACCATCTACGTAAAAGTCATGTTACTAGGAGCATGAAAGTCAACAAGGAACCATTTTTTATTATAGCTCATTCAAAGTGTATGCCATCAAGTGTAAATAATACTCACATGCCAACAATAGAAATACAAAGAGCATAGTTACATGCACTAAACATCTCTAATTTAAATTGTTAATCACCTTGGAATTACAACTCTATTGATTCTATGCAAGGATGAGTTGACTACAAAGGAGTTGACTATAAAGGAAAAAATTGTTACTGTGAACTTGTCCTACAACTACAAAATTGGCCTCTGTGATATACAAATTACTTTTCTTCACTTTGTTAAAATTAATTTAATTTCTTCAATGTTGATATTTGTAGGAGCCAACAATATTGATAAATTTCTTTATTGGGTTGTTTTGGAACAAAGCCACAAGGGTACTATGCCTCAATCAACCCCTTTTGAGAAAAAAATGAAAATGGCTCTCTATAGTCATGCAAATGCTCATAGAATAATTATGCAATGCTAGATTCATTTTAGAGCACCAATTGAAGTGTGTATATGTGATTGATATTCAAATTACTCAGTTGACTTTTAGATGAGTATGGTTTGAATTGAATGTTTTTAAATACAAGGACATAACGACATATTGTGCAAACTTGTATTTAGTTAGCCTTAGGTAGAAAGGGTACAAAGGTAAGAAGTAGGTCAAACTTGAATTTAAAAGTTTTAATTAGGGTAGGATGAGTCCACAAGGAAAATTTAGTCAAGGGACACAAAAGGGCTAGATCATGGTGTATAACATGTGCATAGAAATAATAATGATTAAATGAAGTGAATATTATCAAAATGTGTGATTCTAAAGAGAAAATAGATAATAAGTATATAAAAATATATGTAAACGGTAAATAGATAATATAAAACAAGAAACTCAATTTTACACAAATAATATTATTTGATCAATCCTCTTAAAATAAATTTAAAATAGGGGAGAGGACCCACTAGTTGAGCATGTTTCAATAGTTGTGATAGTAGTTGTTTATATAATGCCCAATAGTTGTGACTTGACTACCCATAATTAAACAAAATGTATTCCTTTGATCTAAAAAGCAACCAATCATGTGATGCCACATCAGTGCTTAACTATCCATGATGTCAATGCACAAGTATTTAAGAAGTTATCCAAACTTCCAAAACAGCATGGGGGCATGGATGTATATGGCTCTGCATAATCTGACGGCCAACCGTGTGCTGCAGGCGTCGGGGTTTTTTTGTTTTACGTGTGACATTTATTTTTTTTAATAATTTTATATTTTTCTTTTTAGCTGTTTATTTTTAAATTAAATGTATGTAAGATTTGGTTTTTTTTTTCTTTAAGTATAATATGATGTTTAAATATATTATAGATTATGTAATATTATATATTAAAATATAATATAATAAATATATATAATATTTTTTATATAAATATAATTATATTAATATATATTGTAAAATTATATATTTAAAATATATTTATAAATAAACATTATATTTTTAAATATATAATTTTATAATATTAATTTTAGTTGAATAAATTTACAAAATATCAATTATATTTAATTTCCTAAAGCAATGGAAAGGTGTCTTGCTTTGTGTTTAGGGTAGTATGATTAGAGCATTAACCAAAGAAAACTTTTTTAACTGGTAAATATATAAAATTATATTTAGGTCTAATTTATTAGTATTAGTGATTATTGTTTTAACTGGTATTAGGAATAAATTTACTGACTTTTCACATATTATATTCACAACAAAGTTGTGTATATTATTATTATGTTAAAATGTTCATGACAAAATCTATTAAAAGTGTGTTTTTAATCTTGCTTTTATATTTCTTCCATAAATTAAATGGAACTTTGAGAATTCCACTCAATCCACTCTCTAACACTTATAATTTTTTTAAAAAATTTATTTTTCTTCTTTATTTTTTTCTATTGTTTATATAGAATAGGGTAAAATCAAGGGCTTTAGGCAAATTCACCGCAGCAAAATTCACCATCAACAATTCACCGTGGGAAAATTCAATGCCATGAATTGTTGGTGGTGAATTTTCTATAAGGTGAATTTGTCATGGTGGTGAATTTTTCTTTGGTGAATTGTTGGCCGTGAATTGGTGGTGGTGAATTTTCCTAAAGTCAAAATCAAGGTGTAAAGCATGAATCAACACTATCAACTACCAACTACCTAAAACTCAAATAATGACGCTAATCCAACAATGAAGTACAAATGAACATAGAATTGTTGGCCATGAATTTTCCCCTTTATTTTTTTCTATTGTTTATATAGGTGAATTTTCCTAAAGCATGAATCAACACTATCAACTACCAACTACCTAAAACTCAGATAATGACACTAATCCAACAATGAAGTACAAATGAACATAGAATTGTTGGCTGTGAATTTTCCCCTTTATTTTTTTCTATTGTTTATATAGAATAGGGTAAAATCAAGGGCTTCACGCAAGGAAAATTCACCTTCAACAATTCACCATGGGAAAATTCACAGCCATGAATTGCTGGTGGTGACTTTTCCATAAGGTGAATTTGTCATGGTGGTGAATTTTTCCATGGTGAATTGTTGGGGGTGAATTTTCCAATGGTGAATTGCTGGCAGTGAATTTTCCTAAAGCCAAAATCAAGGTGTAAAGAATGAATCAACACTATCAACTACCAACTACCTAAAACTCAAATAATGAAACTAATCCAACAATGAAGTACATAATAATAATTGATATTTTATATAAATATAATTATATTAATTAATATTATAAAATTATATATTTAAGATATATTTATAAATTTAGGTTTTTTTCTATATAATATAATATTTATATTATATATTATACTATAAATTATATTATATAGAAAAAAACCTAAATTTATAAATACAAATTTAAATATTACATTATATTATATTTTATATATATAAAATATAAAATAATGTAATATAATTTTTATTTTAGGTGTTTTCTATATAATATAATATTTTTTATTTTTATTATTACATTATATTTTTAATATATAATATATATTTATATTAATAAATTTGGGTTTTTTTCTATTATATATTATATTATAAATTATATTATATAGAAAAAAACCTAAATTTATAAATACAAATATAAATATTACACTATATTATATTTTATATATATAATATAAAATAATGTAATATAATTTATAGTTTAGGTGTTAATCTATATAATATAATATTTTTTATTTTTATTACATTATATTTTTCATATATAATATTACATAATCTATAATATATTTAAACATTATATTATACTTAAAGAAAAAAAAAACAAATCTTTAAATAAACAGCTAAAAAGAGAAATACAATATTATATATTTAAAAATATAATGTTTATTTAAAAATATATTTTAAATATATAATTTTACAATATATATTAATATAATTATATATATATATATATATTATTTTTAATATATAATATTATATAATCTATAATATATTTAAACTTAAAGAAAAAAAAAAAAAAATTTACACACATTTAGGCTAACTTAAAAATAAACAGCTAAAAAGGAAAATATAAAATCATTAAAAAAGTAAATGTGAGACACGTAAAACGGAAAAAAACAAATGACGCCTGCAGCACACGGTTGGTTTGTACGACCGTCAGATTATGAGCCATATGCATCCATGCTCTTAGGTGTGAATAATTGTCTTGTACCTAGCTTAATTCATTCACTAGGTAATTAGGGGACATATTCACATGGTTAAGTTTATTTAGGGTAAAAGATTCTTTCTAGAAGTCTTAGTTGGCATTTCTAGAACTTATCTTATCTAGCTAGGATGCATCATTTCCTAGGTGATTAGGTTGTTGGTTGTCATAGGATCATGACATTTGTCAACATCATATTCATTCCTATCTCTCAACCTTGCCCATATAAGCAAGGCATCTCATGTACATTTGTAATCAACAATCAATCAATCTTGCATTGTGAAGCAAGCTTTTGCCATTCTCTCTCTTGTGGAAGTGGTTTTATCGAACTGATCTTTGGGGGTGTTGAGGAGTCACCATTAACTCCTACAATAGGAACAATGCACTACTGGTGAGTGGCTCATCTGTCTTCATTAATAGCCCATCTTTGTTTTTCTTCACAACAAAAGCAATAACAAATCTATCAACACAATCACATATGTTTGTAATTCACAAGAGAAGCAAAAATACAAATCATGAAGACCCAATTTTTTTCAACTCACATTAGAGGCCATAATTTTGTTTGGAATTGACACAAGTCTATTGGATAAACCACTACTTGTCAAAATTTTGTAAAATAGGCCCAAAAACAATCAAAACATAACAACAATACAATATATAGATAAGAATAAGGCAAAACCAAGTTGAAAAAAACAAGATATATATCTAGCTTGCATTACATTCAATCCAAAAATGTTATCTTCAGTAGCTGTCCACAATCACATATATAGCTATAAAATCTTTGAAGTCTAGAAGCTTCTAGCTTTCTAGAAAACTCTAAAATCTGGAAACTTTTTTTTTGCAACAACTCTTAGAATGTTCTTTTCTAAAACAACTCTAGGAATATTCTAGCTTATGGAAGACTCTAGAAACATTCTATCATTTTCTAGACAATCTTAATTATCCCTAACATCCCCCCTTAAGATTGGCTAGAATAATAGAAAGAAAATACAAAGGAGAGGGGAACATTATATTACTATCCCCCCTTAATGTTCACCTCAATCATGCCCAATATACCCCATGATTTCAAAAATTTGGCCTCAAGCATACTCTTAGTAAATATATCTACTGCTCGGTCTTCACTTGGAAAAAATTGGAGAGTAACAAAATTTGCTTGAACAAGATCTTGAATATTGTGAACATCAATCTCAATGTTCTTTGTTTTAGCATGGAAAACAAGATTATTTGCAACATGTATAGCACTTTGATTATCACAATACAAAGCAGTAGATGAACTCTGTGCAAAACCAACCTCAAATAAAAGATTTTGAATCCAAACTGCTTCCTTTCCAGCTTCTTTTGTTGCTCTATATTCTGCTTCATATGAAGACAATGATGTAGTTGTTTGTTTTTTAATGTTCCATGTGATTGGACCTAACCCAAGCTGAAAAATATAACCACTAGTAGATTTCCTATCATCTAGATCACCTCCCCAATCTGAATCTATAAAGCCAATCAAAGAAACTGAGGACTTGTAACTATAATGTATGCCATAGTAAATGGTTCCATTAATGTATCATAAAATCCTCTTGGCAGCCAACTAATGACTTTCTTTCAGTTCCTACATAAATCTAGATACCATATTGACTACAAAACAAATGTCTAGTCTAGAATGGGTTAGATAAGCCAAGCTACCAACAAGATGTCTTTATAAAATAGCATCCACCTTCTTGGAGACACATTCCTTAGTAAGCTTAATTCCAAATTGGAAAAGAGTAGGGGATGGCTTGCATTCAAGCATTTTAATTTTTTCTAAAAGATCCAAAACATATTTTGTTTGAGAGATAAACAACCCATCACGAAGCCTACTAATTTGCAAGCCAAGAAAATAATTTAGTTCACCCAAATCACTCATATGAAATGCCCCTTTAAGATATGATCTCAAATCATTAATTAACCCAATATTTGGTCCAACTATGAGTAAATCATCTACATAAAATACAATAAGAATGATTTCATTTTGTACTCTCTTCACATAAATATTTGGATCTGATTTACATTTTGTAAACCCATGAAGCTAAAAATACCTATCAATCTTCTCATTCCATGCTCTTGGTGCTTGTTTAAGTCCATAAAGTGACTTCTTTAATCTATAAACAAGATTAGGATGTTGCTGATCTACAAAACTTGGTGGTTGATCCATATATATTTCTTCATATTTAAATCTCCATTTAAGAAAGCATTTTTTACATCCATTTGATGAACATGCCATCCAATACTTGCAGCCAAAGAAAGAATAATTCTGAATTTATTCATTTTAATGACAGGAGAAAATGTTTCTTCATAATCAACACCCTCTTTTTGATTGAATCCCTTAGCAACCAATCTAGCTTTAAATTTTTCTATAGCACCATCTGATTTAAATTTTGTTTTGTAAATGCATTTGCAACCAATAACATTCTTACCTTGGGGAAGTGACACAAGTTCCCAAGTTTTATTCTTCACCAAAGCATCATATTCTTCTTTCATAGCTTGCTCCCATTCTTTCTTCCCTCTAGCTTTCGCATATGAGGTTGGGTCATTTACTTGTATGTAATTACATTACAAAGGATATGAAAATCATGGCAAAAACCTATCCTAGGAATTGGACATTCTAGTAAGTGATTAATACCTCTTCGTGGTCGTTCATTTACTTGTCAAACCAGGGAACGTAAACTTTAAATGGAGCGGCACAATATGTACATTAAGAACTGGTTTCAGTCATAACCTATTGAAAATAAATACTTGGAAAGAAATTCTATCTATGCTACAGGAAGGTAATGCAAAGTTCTCTTAACTCAATCATAATCTAACCAAAGCAGAAATCGTAATAGCTACAATTGAGAGACAAACTATAAACTAGCCTTATGCTGCAGGAACAAACACAGGGATGGATTCCCGATGCTGCAGGAACAATATAAGACTGAGCTTGTGCTAAAACTTCTAAAATGAAATCTAACTTGAATTAACAAAGGATAAACAACTACGCTCATACAAATACTTACTAAGTGGGCCCCCTTAGCAAGCATCAACTAATTAACATAGAAGATTGTGCCTTTAACTCCATCAACTTTTATTCATATTGTGGAAATCATTTACATTGATCGTTTCTCGGCTTCGTAAAACTAACACAAAACCATTCATATTATAAACTCTAACTCTTAGCATAATCAGCTTTCATTCTGCCTATCTATCTCCTTCTCTGATCTGTTCACCCACGCAGGAGGAACACTTATTTTTTAAAACAGGAGAACAACTAACTAACTAACTCAACAGAGAAAGATGTGGATATAAAATGTATCCCAAAATTGAGGAAAAAACTTCATAAATGAGTTATCCATTCAACCCGATCCAAAGGGAATCTAGCACTCCACTCTTTCTAGATTAAATGTCATTTAAAATCCTTCCCAACAGTTTCGGTCAAAGAGTCTTGGCCAGAGCTTCCTTGAAGTCGTGCAAGAAATGGACTTTACTGCAAGGCCGAGATTGGCTATGCCCGACTCGATCAAACTTTCTTCAACAACCTGCGAAACACAAGGTAACAGATGCGAAATAAAAGGTGCATGGCACACACACAATATCCATTCATTAATCACATATTTAAATCTATTTCATCATTCAAAAACTACATGCATTATACCAGTCATTTGGAAAGTCAAACATGGTAATAAATGTAGACATGTCAATTACATAGGGCCTTAAGAAACATGAAAGTTGCTACAGATATCCCCCACAAAGGTTTCAAGAGAGTTAAACAACCATAATCAACAAAAGTAAAGGTATTAAAAGTACACCATGATATCCAAATTATGATTATATTTTGGGCTCATCATTTTGCCCCCTACTTAAACCAATGTTGGTCCTCCAACATTAAACTTCCTGGTGGTCTCTCTGAAATCAATGGTTGAGGAATGACCCTAAAATGGAACTCCAAATTTGTAACAAAAGCCTCTGTAACTCTGCCACCTTTCATATCTATGGGCTTTTGTGTCTTCATTAAGATTTGTAGCCTGGTAAGGATAAAGGGGCCACATTAGCATAGGAGGTCTAAATGTTAATGGCATCCACAATTCAAATCTCTTTTCAAGTCCTAGCTGTATGTATTTGCTTGATCGTTTAAGAGCTGTTGTAAAATTTAGTGGACTGTGAGGTTCAGACTTTCTTAACCCAACAGTTAATCTTTCCCACCTCTTTTCAATTCTGGAGTATGACAGTCTCCAAAACGAGTATGATTGTTCCTAAAATTCATCATATACCTATTTTCTGAGATCAAATATTTTCATTATGGTTGTATCATTATTAAAACCATATGCCAGAGTAAGCCAGCTTTTTAGCATTGAGCGGGGGTCTAAACTCTCAGAACGCAATGAAACAGGCTCGTTCCTTTCGGCCTCTTCATATGTTTCCCATTGCCTGCCATAATTTGCTTCATTTTCTACCCAAGACATAAGTGATCTCAAATGGATGTCACAATATATAGAAGGGGATTCCACTCTGTTTCAAATGGAATTAAGAAGCCATGCAAGTAAAATTCACACAAAGAATTTTTGAGCCAATTAGGGGTTGCCTGATATGCATCGTAAAATTATCCAACAGTGTGAAGAATAGGATCCTGATTTCTAGAAATCCTCATCAGTTGGAACCACAAGAACTGTTCTTTGAGGCACAAAGCATAAACTCTGGGTGGTGGTCTACATTCCATAATCTGACCAGTTACCTTCAGCATTTCATCCATCTTCTCTTTTAACTCCTGAATTTCCAGTTTCTGCTCTTCAATTTTCTTTTTTAGTTTCTTCTTTTCCTCCTCCCAAAGACTCTGTTGCATTTCAATCTTGGCCAGGTGGCGGAAAGTCAGGGTTTGTAATGTAACTGGTTTCCATGGAGCTTTGACATATTCCAAAAATTCAATTAAAAATGTCTTCTTATAAACAATAATGGCTTGACAAGTTGTAGGGGGAATTGAGGCTTCATTGACCACTTCCAACGGTTCAGTCTGTTCTTCCTCTTGCTGCAAGATAAATTCATGTTGCTGCAGTGGAGAAGACTATGCTTCCTCTGAAATCTACATAGCCATAGTAGCCAAGTCATCAAGACTTGGTACTCCTCTTTCATTATGCTTAACTTCCCTTGTCTCAACTTGTTCTTCTTCAAGAATAACAAATGAACTCTGTGCAGCACTTTCAGACATATTCTAAGAAACATCAGGTT
>VDFB02116364.1:0-37130 GCA_007258455.2 Sequoia sempervirens | reverse complement strand
AATAGGTCCTGGTTAAAGTAGGACTCATACACCCACCTTGGGTGTATGAGTCCCATTGTCTTAAACATGGGACACAAACTCCAAGAAGTGTTAAGTTCAAGGTGATGTTTGAAATCAGGCCCCGAGACCTAGGTGGGACCCATATGCCAAAGGTGGCATATGAGTCCTAGGTCACTAGATATAGAACACATAACCTCAAACATTAAATAATGATTTTTCATTTAATAAGTGTTGGGATTATCTTGAAAAAAATGCATTAAATTAGGCTTATGGATGCATAATAAGACCAAATAAGGCATAAAGAAGCCCAATTTTAGTAGGGAGGGCCCAAACGAGTGTGAAAATGTAAAGGGATACATTTTTTCACACTACATTTGGCACCCACTTTAGTGAGAGGAGGAACTTGCTTCAAACTCACACTAAAGTAGACAAATTCGTGTCAAGAGGGGTCCAAATGTACCAATGCTAGTGAGATAGGATGACAACAATCAAAAGCGATGATCAAGCCCCTGATATCAAGATCCTATGGCAAACCAACATAGGCACAAAAGAACATGCATGATAATGATGTATGAAGCAAAAAAAAGATACAAGCATACACTTCCAAACACATAAAGAAGAAAGAAAAAGGGAAAACAAAAGGGGTGGATCAAGCCTCGACTATTTGTCCAATGTGATGTGGATCAAACCTAAATTGTTTGTCTAAAAAACTATTTACAAGTGGAACACGATGTCCACTATGCAAACAAACACATGCTCATAAGGGCTAGTTGAACCTTAGGATGTCCACTAGGTGAGCCCCTAGAGACACATATGCACGTGGTTGGTATCCATTCACACAGACAAGCAAGTAGCTATGGGAAAGTAAAGCCTAAGTTCGGCTCCCATATGCTAACCATACCAAAGCTATACCTCTTGATAACTTTGATAAGGTGCCACACAACACGAACAACAAGATCCATGAGGCAAGAAAAAAATTGTATGCTAGCACCCATGAACAAACAGAATGGATCCACAGGCAAGCAAAGTGTATTATGCAAAGTGGCCATATAACGTTTATTGTAAATGCGAAATAGTGTAAGGTTTGTTCAAAGGGTTTTTTCTTAGTTCATGTAAGATTTTAACTTAGGGAACATTGTGTCTAATGTCTCCAAGAGAGGAACAATCGAAGAATAGAAAATTCACAACTTAGAAGATGTAGTGTGTCGCATCAAGTCAATAAGAGGAATATAACATGCTAAGAGATATCATTCTCTTGAAGGACATCACACCCAATATCATCACTAAGAGAAAGACACATCACATGAAGTAAGAAGACAACACAATGAAACTGAGTTCTAAAATGCAAAAGAATAATGCCAATGTATGCCCCCACTTTAAATAAATTGCTAATCACCATGTTGTGAGCAATTACTTTAAAGTAGAAAATGATAAATGCTAACAATACATAGGACATGAGAGCTTATTTGGAAAGCCTCATGCCAAGTCATATGCTTCCAAATAAAACTACATTGAATGAAAAAGGGTTGCCCCCAAAATGAAATCCCAAAATTATACAAGGGATCTATGGATTCAAGGTCAATATTTCTTTGCTACAATGATTTTAGCTCGAGCTCGAAAATGTCATCATTCCCCAAATACTCATGGAATGGGAAAAATGACACAAACAAAGTGAAAATAAGGAAAAGATTTTGGGTCAACATGGAAGAGACCTAAATGTCTCGACATCTTGTGTCATCCCAAAAAGGAAAACACAAGACAAAGATAAGATAAAATGTTTACAACATAAAGAAGAATGTAGATACAAATAGAGGAATGTCACAAAGAGAGAGATACATCGAACAAAATGGTACGAGGGATCACATTACACACATGCAGTCACATAAAGAAAAATAAAAAGAAAACAAAGGAAGGACTAGTAAGGCACATGCAAGTCAACCTATAATAGGTTGTCTGCATCCCAATCTTCTTCATCGTATACAAAAGGTAGATAACTAGCCAGATTCCAACTAAATCTTGAGTAACAATTTGTTGAGTTGATTGTGATATTCTTTGGAAAAATTCAACCCTCAAATATAGTGTCAACTTTAAGGGAAACATTCTACTGTTGGTCATTTGAACTTTTTCTATTAGTTGATTTCTTGAAAATTGGTCCAAAATTACACATTCTTTATTTTGAAAGACACTTTATACCCCTTCTGAACAAGCTTTCTAATGCTCATCAAGTTATAATTTAAACCAAGAACAAAGTAAACATATGAAATAATCTTTTTCTCCCCTTGTTTAGTTAGATACTGATATTACATTTTCCCATGACTAAAATTTATTATCATTTCCCAAAGTAACATATGATTTTACAAACTTATCTAAACTGGAAAATGTTTTGAAATTCCCTTGCATGTTATTATTACAACCTGAACCTAGAAACCAAACATCTTTTGGGCTCTCCTAAGCAACATTACATACTAGAAACATACTACCCTGATTCTGGTTTTTTTAAAGAAATTTTTGCACTTTGTTAATGTTGAAATCAAACTTTTTTTCTACATTCATTTTCATGATGACCATAATTTTAACAATAATGGCATTGAACTTAAGATGTGTCATATATTTAGCTTGAGGTTGATATTGACTTTGGTTTTGGCTACTGCCTCTTCCACTTGAATTTATTGGGTTGGTTCTTCTACCTCTATATAAATTTCTTCATCTACCTTTAAGGTTAGATCCCCCTCTGCCTCTAGCATGATTATATGAAAATTTTGACTTAAAATTATGATCCAAAGAAGAGATAAAAGAATGACTAAGCCTATTCTCATGAGAAATTAGAGAGGCATGGAGCTCATCTATAGAAAACTGTGAAAGGTTTTGGTTTCTTCTATAGCCACAACAATATATCAACTTTGTGGGTAGGCTCCTAAGAATATTTTCTACTATTCTCCTATCTTTAATAATCTCACCATGAGTTCTAATTTGATTAACTATTTCAATAACTTAGGTAAAAAGAGAAGATCTACATATTCAAAAAGAATCATAGACATGGTTTCAAAGTCTCTTCTTAACATTTGCAACTTTACAATTTTTACCAAGTAGTCATTCCTTGATATGTAGTTTGAAGAATGTCCCATGCTTTCTTCAATTTTGTTGTTGCAACTCTTGGGAAGATGCTCTCATACATTTCTTGAATGATGTAGAAGAAAGACTTATAATATTTTTTCCTATTATCTTTGAAAAAAATCCTTCTCTACTTGAGATAATTTATTGTATGTTGTTGGATTTGGAGGTTCAAGATATCCATTCTCTACAAGCTCCCATACATCTTGAGAGCTAAATAAATATTTCATTGTGATTGATCATTATTCATAATTCTTTCCATTAAACTGAGGAATCTCTAGGAATTTTTGTGACTTGCTCCAAAAAAAATGTCATTATTTGACTCTGATATCAAATGAAGGAAAAACTACTCAAATATAGATTTAGATGATCAATATAGAACTTTAGATCTTTCCATTACACACTTTGAGAAATTAAAAAATGTAATACAAGAAAATCAGAGCTTTTGTTACATGTAAAACACAATAAATATTTGTCACTTAAGACAAAGTTCAAGTGTCTCTTAGATTAAAAAAATATTTCTCCTAAGGGAGATGGGTTAGTAGTTGAACGAGGTCCAATTGTTGTTACATCCCTTGTGCTCCTAATATCTAGTCTTGCAACACATTTATAGTATATATTTCCAATAGTTAGCCCACAAGTAAATAGGAAAATAACCAAATGTTGGTCAAGATGGACCTAGATACTTGAACTCATGAGAACCTATAAATGTCATATGGAAAAAACATAAATACTTTTTTCTTTCAAACTTAAAATATCATAACCATCCACTAGGGTAAACCCACAAAAGTGGTTTACAATTCGAGTGAGGAAGGAAAAGTTGAAAAAAATGACCCCATGCAAAAAAAAATGGTTTTTGGGGTTCGAGCGAACCAAAAGAGGGTTCAAATGAACTCTGGTTTGAGTGAACCAGTTAAATGTGAGGTGCCACCATTCCCGCCAAAAAACACAAAGAAAATATTTTTGAAAGGGGGTTTGAATGAACCCCTGTGGTTCAACTAACCCCCCTTTTCCCACTTTCTCACCCTCAGGCACCAAAAAAATCAAGAATTTTGTGCTTCGAAGCTTAGGTTGAGGATGAAAATGGAGGAGAATTCACAAACCCAACTGAATGATGGTAGTCCTCGGAATGAGCTATCCAACGAATATAATTTTAATATGTTTTGGTTTTGTTATGTATTTGTTTTTTAAGTTTTATTAAACATAGGTTTTTCACTGAAAATCAAGCTCTCTATTTTGCACATGTGGAAAAATAACAGATTATCATTTTTTTTGAAAAATATGAGTGCACCAAATATTGAAGTCCCCGAGCCAACAAAAAATAATTTGAATTTTGATACATACAAAAAAAATTATGTGTTATACATTTCGCCTATATCTGAATTGTAATTGGTTTGACTTCGAAACTTGATTAAGGAAAAAATATTCAATAAAACACTATCTAACCAATTGGAAGCACTAGATATCGTAGTTACAAATCTAAATTCGAAAAGAATATAATTTTATCCTTTATGGAAAAAAGTTATGCATTATACGGTGAGCGTCACTCCTTAAAAATATTGTTTACTAAAAAAACTAGTTTTCAAAGGAGATGGAAAAAGAAATGCAATCTGATTCCAATTTTTTTGAAAAATATATATTTAGAATCTACAGACAAAATGTGACAAATCACTAGTTAGCATCATCTTCAAATTCTTCACGATTTAGCCACTATAGGTCCCCGAAAGTGAATATTTTAGTTAGAAAAAATTATTTCAGTGTCCAATTTGGCCAAAAATTGTAAACTAGTATTGTGAGATCACTCACTACAATTGTGTTATTTATAAACTAAGATGTTGATTCAAACAAGCATTGTTGTCATATTAAAAAAAAGGTTCTTATATATAAATATATTGGGGTAGCAATATATATGCATTGGAGTATTTCATATTAATAGTATTTCCTATCACAAATATAAAAAGTGAGCACAACAAATACCTTGTGTTTTTCCAGTGAAATGTGAAGGATTGCCAAAAAGTTATAGTGTTCAACTATTTCTAATATAAGTTATATTTTAAATAATAATGTGTTGTTTTAATAACAACAAATAGTTTTTTTGTGCTCAACTATTGGTCCATTTGTGTTGGATACAAAAGTTAGAGATAAAAAAGATTTATGGTCACCAATAAGTATTTGGTCCATTTAAGTTGCATAAGTTCTATTATAAATAAAAATATGATACTATATTAACACAAATGAAATATTTTTTTCAACTACTAAGGATACCATGATTAAGTTTTGGTGGAACCTTTTAAAAGTTCATTTTTTAACACTTCTTGCTAAACATGCTGATGTGACAAGTTGTGTGATGAGTCACCTCCAAACCTCAATTATAGATAGATAAAAGACCAATTCACATTTCTAAAACTAGCAATTGCACCTTGGTGTGCAATGGGTACGCCGAAGAGTTGTGGAAGGTCAGTTAGGAATATAATTAGGGATTCAATCATGAGGAAAAGAAAACCTTTAAGTTAGGATGATAATTAGGTTCTATTATCAACATGCTTACGTAATGTTTGTAATAGGAAGAGGGAGAGAGGGAGAGAAATATGGATAAAAGAGGGATAGATAAAGGGGGGAAGAGAGAGAGGGGGGCATAATGTTGTAGGTTATATGAACTTTGTTTAGTGAAGTAATTTAAATTTTCTCTTTTGAATTTTGTATTATGTTTATTTCAAATAATGTCATGTCTAGTTGTTATAGAGATGGTTGCATATTCTTGCATGAAGGTGTTAGTAATATATACACTTGTGTGTTTATGTGATTAGTTTAGATTAGGATTTTCATTAGAGAATTGTGTTTTAAAAGGATAATTTTCTAAGATTCCATCATTATATTCTAATCAACTTTGTGATATCTATTAGAGAAGCAAGATCATAATATATGAATTAATATTTTTTTTACCTATTTGACCAACAAAACTAGTATAGCATTGGGGATCCAACATCCCTTTCTAGAGAGCGCTTATTTTCTCCACACATTGGTGGGTTAAAATGAAAATCATGCGATACAACCACATGGGTGTATGTCCCTATGATGTTCTAACAATACAATTCCCAGAGAGCACTTATTCACCCCACACATTTTTATTTAAGAAGCTTGGCCTTATTTTAATAATCATTGAATATTGTCAAACCCAATTTTTTCATGGTGGCATGCCAATGTGGATCCTTTATTTTTATTGTATAGCCTTGATTCTTGCCTTGATAGGGTCCTTATGTGGCTAGATCACATCATGACTCATGGGAAGTACATGTTTAACTCTTTACATATGATGATGGTTAGTGAAAGTGAACCTAGAAACCATCCTTTCTAACCACTATCCCATCATGACTCATGGGAAGTACATATTCAGCTCTGTGTATGATGGATGGTTAGTGAAAGTGAAATTATAGATCATCCTTTCTAACCACTATCCCATCACATTTTAGGTTGTGAGCAATAATGGGCCTCACAAAATTCCCCATATAATTATATCTAAATATGAAACTTGTTTCTTACAAGAGAGTTTTATCCAACTCATTGTATGGGTTTAAAACCTTAACCACATCTATCACTCATTTTTAGGTAGACCGAAAAGACATGCTTACTTACCTTGCCACCTTTCTACAATATTATGGTAAACAAGTGGCAAATAACCAAAAATAGGTTGATGCCAATAGTACTAAAGAGTTTGTGAGGGTTTTCATTCAACCTCTTTGATCTCCAACATTAGACCTTGGTTGTTGGGTTCAAGTACAAGCATAAATTTAGTGAATACCACCATATTAAGAGTGTTTGGATTAGATCCCACCTTTATTAGGTTGAAGTTGGTGACATAGCCACTAAATAATTCTTTAAATCCTTTACCTCAAGTAGGTGAGGACGACTTAAAGCTATTCAATTTGCTCATTAACAACTTATGTTCCTCTCTAAGATTTATAAGGCCTTCCAAGACCATTATAAACTAATTTTTCAAACCCAAAAGAATTGCACAAAGTACTCTCAAGATTTAGAACGATGCTTGGATATTCCCTATAATCTTGGTTTGTCTACTCAAGCTTCTTGTGATTCTCCACTCGAACTTTTGATGACCAATGAGAAGGTCCATGACCTTTATAGCTTCCTTATGAATTCTTCAAAGCTACTTGGAAACCTTTTACTGACTCTACAAGGAAGCTCTTCTAAAGAGAGGTTTAGGTAACGACAACAACTCAGTAATAAGGAAGCTCTTCTAAATAAAGGCTTAGGTAATGATAAACAATGAGAAATGTTAAGCTTCTAGGTCCAACTATAACGTCTGATAAAATTCCCCCGTCCTTTATGCATACATGTCTACCAGAGCATTTCCAACTATAACATCTGATAAAATTCCCCCGTCCTTTATGCCCTTATGGATACCTATACCCTGTTCCAAAGCTCCTGTCTTGGCACAGCCTGGTAGTACGATGGAAAATGTTAACTGATCGGGTTAGAGATCTGTTTGTTGCATATGGTGAAACAGAGCGACTACTTTGTGAGGACAACCATGCCTTCTGTACGCTGCAATAACCATATTCCATGAGGCTATCTTTATCTGATCAAACTTGTAACGGGCTTCACCAAACTTTCGCAGCGCGGGAACAGTGAGTTTGAATTTGAATTTGTTTAGCTTATGCACGGGAACTGCTGGCTTCCGACTGCTGACCGTAACTACGATTGTTTAGGGGAACCACTGACTGCTGATTGTAATGTACGCAACCGTTTAGAGGAACAGAAAGGATGTTGGCGAAAGGAACAGATTGAACAGAACCCATACGAGCCACCTAAGCAGTCGTCGCTTAGAGTGTGCCACATGACTACCGAATCTCCACTAAATCCATATACCTCTCATATATCCGCTACATTTCTACTCACCGAACATCCTCATTACTCCTCCTCTGTTGTGGAGATTTACAAGCCATTTGAATAATCCATGCTACCCCCGATGTCTCGCAATACGTGATGTCTCCACATACACGAGTGTGCATTAGATATTTCAGTTGAGTTGCTTCCTCATTTACATCATTTGATTTTGTATTTTAATCTAGAACCTTGCAAATCTCTATGCTACACGAGATGTTAGTTTGGTTGACTCCCACAAATTCATTTGAAGTAGCTTCATTGTTGGCCAAATAGGTATGTAAATCAAACTTTGATGAAGAATCCTTGAATTCTGAGTCAATTCTTGAAATTAAATTTGACCATGTCAACTCTAAGAGTTTTAGGGAGCAAGATTGTTCAAATCTAATATAAATTGATGGTATTTCCCGTTGACTGGATTCCCAAGTGAGTGAATCATAGATCTATCATGGGGAGGCTGAAGTTCCAAGGCATTAATGGCCATACGCATGTCTTGGCTCCTCCCAACACATCATACTCTAAAAGTTTTAGTGCTCTCTACAAATCCACCCCATGATATAACCTAGCACTACGTGGGACCAAAATCATTGGTATTTGGGGTTTCAACGTGGGAACGTGATGATAATCCATCGTATTATTTGATGTGTTGGCTTTATAAGGTTTGAATAGGAGTTGCAGATTTCATTAAACTTACAATCATTTTCCAGGGTTGCGTTGCTTTGTTTTGATCTCCTGCCTATTACAAGTGATTTTAAATGTCCATTCAAGCATTTCAATTTTGTGCTAGTTGATTGAAATCGTTGCCTGATTCAAAGAACTATAGTGTCGAGGTCGATTATCGTTTATGCTCCAAAAATGTTCTAACCATGTATGTGGATATGGATGATCCGGCTTTGCTATTCTTCTAATGGACAATAGTCAAAATATATCAAGTCTGTTGTGAGATCAGTTGCACAATTAGTAAAATCGGGACTATTATCCTAGACCTCGAAAATGGTTGTCATTAGTGCTCCTATGATCTTTAGGGCAATATGGTCTGTAAGGAATTTAAAAGGAACATAGAAGTGCATGGCTCCAACATTATTGTTTGAATTGGTAGGTCAGAAGCATTAAGACCAGGATGAATTTCTATCAGCGTCCGCAAGCATGTTAAATTCCCTTGAAGTGTTGAGCATCAACATTCTGCAAATGAGTCAAATGGTTAATTGAGATTGTCTCTAAAATCGTAAATTTTATTGAGAAGTTGAATTAATGTGAATTTTTTAATGTGTAAGATATTAATAATATCTTATATGGAGTTGATAATTGATTTGTTATTGTGATTTTGTATACAAATTATCATACCTATGAAGGCAATCAAAGCAGGAAGACTTGCATAAGGGACATTTGCCTCATGAAATGTGCTACCTCTACTTCAATCAATTGATTAACATCAAATTTACATAGGAGGAGGTTTTGCCAAAGATGGTATACCTTGAAGTTTGTGCTTAGATCTAGAGTTTGTGGAAACCAGATGTTTGCCAAATAATTTTATATTTCCAAGTAGGTGTAGTGAAATTGAAATTGGATCCCAAAATCTAATGAAGTTCCCAAAATTTAATTCTAGGTATATGAGTTGTATGCTAGCTACCATATCCTTCAAAAGGTGTCATATCCTTGGAAAGTCAACATAAAGGAGATTTATTGTCTTTTTCTATAAAGATAGTTGTTAGGGTAGATTGTAACTAAATTAAGTTGGAGATGGAGGTTTATTTTAATGTGCTCCAAACATTTAATGATCATGTAATCTTAAACCTTGGTGTTGAGATCATCACTACCATTGGTTGTTCCTTAGGTTTTGTTGTTCTTTTTTATAAAAGACAACATTTTCTCATTGTAAAGATTGTTGAATAGGAATTTTTGATACTAGATATTTGAAATTAATATAAGAAAGTATTGATTTTTGGTGTTTTTTCTTATGGATTCAAATATTTTCATGGTTCTTGTTCTTTAATATTAGATAAATTTCAATTGCAATGATAATTATATGTTAAGATGTTTGATGTACCTCTAGTTCATACCATTTGTAGCTTGTTTATTATGAGTTGTTTTGCATGGTTAGTCTAAACCGTATATTGAAACTAGTTCAATTGTGAAGATTTGTTTAAGATGCACCAAAATCGGGTACTTAAATGAATGTTTATAATCTAAAAATATTTTTTTTTCCATTGAATATTGCACTATTTCTTCAACATTGTAAGAATTTCTCTAATTAAGTAGGAATTGGTTTTGTGGGGGATCTATTTATCTAAAGCATTGAATCATTTATGTGGTTTTCCTTGGGGTTTATTATCTTTTTTTCTTTCTTGCCCTATCTTTTGAATTTTATTTGCAAGATTTGATTTAGTTTAGGAAGAAAGTATCAATAAAATCATAATATGTGGTGATAAATATTATTTTTAGATCTCAAATTGGGAAATACATTTAGGGTTTCATATTTAATTGAACCATATGAAAACCCTTATCTAGTTTCAACAAGTTTTGTGTAAGGTCCCTTGTAAAACAACAATACATTTACTACCGAGACATAAGTACAAATTCAATACCTGACAATTGAATCCTTGGGTAGTCTTTTTATTTACTAGGGTTAGATTTCCTTTCAAAAGCTAGATAGAATACCTCTAGTATTTTGCCTAAGTTGTGCTATACAAAAACACTCATCAACGCTCGAGGTCACCCATCTATTTGTGTTTGTCATACTTTAGAATCTCAAAGAAGGGAGGGAATATAATTTTTGAGATAGATCAATCAAAATTATTAGCTTTATGTATCTCATACTAGATTCATTTAACCACATCTTTTATGATTTGCCACTCTTGATAAAAATATGAGCTAGGTGGCAATGGTAGTGTTTGGAAGTTGTATTTACTTGAATGATGTTGGGAGTGTTGATGTTTGGGTGATATGAGATGTTGGTGTTGGTGTGTGTAACCTAAGGGATTAAGGTTGACCTTAATAGGGGAACTAGGAGGTCATGTTGGAGGTGGAAATATGGGAATTTTGTTGGTTGTTGGGGCTGGGGAGGAATCGCGGGATTTTTCAAAATGTGAAGCTAGTTGTCCAACATTTGTGGTGGAGGATTTTTCATTCTTTGGGAGAAACTCTTGTAGCTAAATGTGACTTGACTGGGGGTGTGGATTAGGAAAACTTTAAGAAACCCCCTCGGAAGGTGTAAAATCCTGGTGAATTTTTCCTTTCATTTGAAAAAAAATATTAATTTTCCTAGCAAACCTATGCACATTATTAAAAAAATTTGTAAAATATTGGCGAATCTTAATGAATAATTGGTAAAAATAATAATTGTAGTGGCGAATCCTAGGGAATAGTCACTAAAAAGATTAATTACAATGACAAATCTCTCCTTTTAAAATTTGCTAATGATTGTTGATTTACAATAGTGATGTAAAATCAACAAATGAAATTGTGCCACATGTTGACACATCACTCGTCCATCGCCTTTGACTATCACACCAAACTATCAATTGTTCCTTGTGGTCTCCACCAAGACATGTGTACACCACTTGTGCAATTTCAGAGAATCAAGATGAGAATCTACAATATTCGCAACAAGTCTCCTGAAAAAGACTTAAATATTTAACTCCCAACCTTCAAGTGGTCCCCACATTCGTCGACATCCAAGTCACTACTATACGCAGTCATCACCATCCACGCAGACTAGTCCTACCATCCATCGGCTTGTCACCCAGTCAGAGAAACCACAAACTTCACAACCTCCAGTCAGAGGTTAGGAAACTCCAAGATGCTATGACAACAAAGAAGATTGACTAGCTGGGAAGTTAAGAAACTTCTGAACACCGCATCAAGGTTCCAAGGTTAGAGAAGTCAGCGACTGATCCCTCAACCAGTTCACACTATCACTCGGTTATCACTATAAAAAAAATACTATATGAAAAGTGAAATTATGACCATCGATTAGCTTTTTAATCGGATGGTTGTAGGTTGATTCCATGAGTTTATATGCATGTGCCTTTTAAAAGGCTTGTTGAGGCCTAAAATTTGTTTTGGGCCACACGATTAAATCTAATCCTGTGGCCCAAAACAAATTTGCAGGCCTCAACAAGCCTTTTAAAATGCATGTGCATATAAACTCACGGAATCAACCTACAACCATCCGATTAAAAAGCTAATCGATGGACAATAAATAAAAGCCCTATTCAAGGCTAAAATATCACTAAAATGAAATGGTAATTTATTATTAGTGTCGATATTGCCCCAAAATTAATGGTAGGAATATAATATTACTGGCAAATATAATTAATATTTGTAATTAGAGTATAAACTACTGGCGAATCAGTTCCAATGATGCGTCATTTAAAGAATAATGCATTAGCAAATTAATCGAGATAAAATTATTTTTTTGTAAAAACTTGGCGATTCTGCATCTTTTTAGCTTGTACTATTCACCATTTCTGGAGGTCTCGATTTTAATTATTCGCCACTAAAGTTTTCCCCGGTGTGGATCCAAGAGAGGTTTCCTTTTGTACTCATCTCAATCTTCCTCTTCAAAGGGGGGCTACTCAAAGTGCTGGTCAAATCATGAGAAATCGATGTTGTCATCCCCTTCGAAAGATAAATAGGGAGGGGCATTGGTGTCCTTCTCCTCAGGGTGTGTTGAAAATCAAAACATATGGTTCTTCTAGTGGAAATCTTGGCCATGCTGGTATTGGAGGTGTTGGGCGGACTAGTTATGGGAATGTTGAGTTTATCTTTTCTGTTTATAAGGGTTGGTATAATAACAATGTGATGGAGGCTCTTTCCATTTTATGTGTTGTGAAGCGTGGTTGTGCTCTCAGGTGGAGATGGATCATTTGTGAATCTGATTCTTAGGTGGTAGTGACTTTGTTGAAGAGGCAACAGTTAGAGGATGTTAGTTTGCATTTGGCTGTTATTATAAAACAAATTCTTAATCTGTGTGCTTCCTTGGATTATGTTTCTTTCTGTCATATTCCACGTGAATGGAATGGGGTTGTGGATTGTTTGGCTAAATGGGCTTTTGATCATTTGCAAGATTGAAATATTGTGGAAAGGGGTCAATTACCCCCAGATTTGTCACATAAATTGGACCAATTAGTGGAGATTGGTAGGGATGTGTAACACCCTTGCTTTGTTTTGCTCTTTTTTGGTTTGATTAAATTTGTACCCCTCTTTTAGCTAACAGGACAAGGTACATTATATTGTTAAGGATGAAGAGGTCATAATCAGGTGTCAATTCGACCCCTAATTTAATGAATTGCCTAAAGATTGCATCTTTGTTTATTTCAATGAATATCTCCATGATGTCACATCCTTGTTTGGAACTAAGGAGGTTAATTGTATCAATAGTTTACTTTGGTTGATTAGGATTTCCCTTATCACCATATCTATGGTGGCATGGGATAGTTCTACTAGGAAAGGGAACTATTCTATGAGGAACTAGCCATGGAAAGAATTTTAATTAGGTATTCCAAGTTTACTATTTTTCCTAGTGAAGAGAGCCATTAGTCTTGGTTTTAGTATTTTATGTGGCAAAGGATGGTGTCAATGGTTGATGAATTGAATTTTGGATCAAATTAGTGAAGGGGGAATCCTTTTAGACCCAAGGTCAAAATCTATGTTTGGATTGGATGATTACGTTGAAAGGGATGTTAGATCCCAAATGCATGATAGCCTTAGGTAATATTTAGATGACTTTGATAGATAAGTTGGATTCGTAGGATGATTCACAAAGGTGGAATATATGGTTGGGTAAACTATGTTGAATGAAGGATCCATTTTCTAATCTTGGACTATGGATGTGACACTTTTAAACCATATAGATGTTTGGATTTTGATCAATATTTTAGAACCTAAAAAATGGTTGTAGAGTCTCAATGGATTGATTATGTGCCCTAGGATAATTAAGGGTCATAGACGATGGTTTTGGATAATATATATTAAAACTGGGATACAAGGTGGGTTTTAAATTGTCCAAGGATTGCTTTTGAAAATGGTTGGGTTTTGAATTATGAAAACAAGTCTAAGGTAACTCAATATTCAAAAATAACCTAAATCTCTAAAAAAATTGGATTTCATCTTTTGGATGGTTTGTGGAATGTGGTACAATGTGCATAATGAGTTGATTTAAATTTGGATTGAAGATGAGATTTGGATCAATGAGTAGTAAAGGATAAGCCCTATTGAACTAAAGGTTATAAGTGATTATTTAAGAATGGAAATGGATTTGTAGTTTACCTGCAACAAACGGTCTCCACCAAATTAGTCTGTGCTAATATTCCTCTTAGTTACTGCTTTTGACAAAGTGGTTTTTAGGTGAAATAAAATGAGTGTCACATAGTATTGGCTTTGTAATTTTTGGTCTTATTAATTATTTGTGACCAAATAATTTTTTATGGAATAATTTTATAAACTTGATTATTTCTAATATATATATATATATATATATATATATGAATTATATTATGCTTGAAAATTTGTAAATGAGACTTTATGCTGAGTCTTCGTGGTGTATGGAAAAAAATGGGAATGCGTATGGCACTACTCTTTGTTGCACTGTCCAAGCTCAACCCAATCATTTCTCCCTTTCCTTTTTCCCATCACTTCAAACTCTTTCCCATTTCTTTTTCTGATTTCGCAGAAAGAAAATAGAGGATTCAACCCAGATTTCAGAAAATTAATTCAACCAGACGAATATTTCAATTCAGTTCACAATGTCGTGTCTTACCTACTTATTGATAGTAAACGATAGTTGGGTAGAAAAGACCATTTTTGAAATAATTAATCCCATTCTAAGATTATTATTTTATAGCAATTAAATTTATTAAAAGAAAATTTGGAAATTATGATGCAAATTATGCTGTTAAGCTCATGATAGTATTTGAAAAACTAGGATTTCAGATCATAATATTTGGTGTTATGGAGTTTTTATGATACTTTAATCATTATAGATAAAATAAAACTCCTACTAATTTGTTGTTATGTATAGAATATTTGGGTAAGCTGCTATCTATCTTTATGACGCTCTTGTGATATGAATGGATAATTGGTAGTTGTAGTTGTGTCTATGATTGCATGTAAATTCACATTCTATTCATAAGTTTTCTATTGTGGCAAAAGAAACAAATATATTGATATTATTAATAAGAATATGTAATTATAAAGTTCAACTGCTTGAAATAAATTGTTGCTAGTTGCCCTCTTTCTTATTATTTATGTTTATTTACACTTAATTTTCTTGTTGTGGAAATAATATGTATTCAATATTATTTTATCATATTTTATATTGTCTTTTTTTAAAGTGATAGTAGTTGGTCTAGATCTAAAAGTTTATACTGTTACATGTGACATCAATTTCAAACAATTAACTATTTTATGTGCAAATGTTTTTCTAACAAAAATGACATAAAATTAAAATAATGGATTCAAGAAAAAGAAAAAGAAATGAAAATAGATCACATTTAGCTCCATTTTTGGTATGGCATGCCAAGTTCCTATTCCATTTTGTACATGGATTTAAGATGTTTCACTCTTTTATTTGATGGTTTACTATCTCTATACACCATATACTTCATGGTTTCTATGTGAAAATATGAAATTATATTTATAACGTCTAATATAATCTTTAGTTTGGTTATTTGATCCATTTTCTAATTAGCTTTTGTAGTTGTTATATAATGTCAAAATAGTATGATTGTATGTTATGTGAATTATTTTTTTTATCATAAACTATAAATATTTAGTAATATCATATAGCTTAACATATTAACACTAAAAAAATTCTAAAAAGAGCCAAATATTTTCATAGAATTATTGTATCACTTTCACCATTTATATTTAGTTGTGCAAAGAAGTTAGTGAAATATGACAAGACCAATGGAATGGTTACAATGGGATGTTTTTATTTTATTATTGCATAGATCATGGGTACATAGCTACGAATAAATGCATGTTTTAATATAGCCTTTATCTAAAATAAAGATAAGCACATGCACATATATTTGAGAATTATTGAATTCTTATGAATACAAATTTCACGATATAATTGTACATAATTCTAATATTTTCATGCTTCAAGTTATGAAACTATATTTATGCAAATTGTTGTCATATCTTTAAATTTTTTTGTTAGTAGCATGTAACTACATTTTTTAAGATATTAAAAAATAAATAAAAAATAATTAATGTAAGAAATCATAGTAGATACAAGATCTCTATGATTATGTTGTGGCTTATGTAGAAGAAGCTAGAATTCTAGCACTTGATAATGTTTTATTTGTGTGAATTTATGTTCCAAGTGTTTATTCAATCTTTGAAAAATATTAATAGATATATTGCACTACAACATTCTATCTTTGATTTAATGAAATGAATTATAAAATAATTCAAATAGTAAGGGCTTTAAAATTGTGTGCTTTCTTAATATTTATCATAATTTGCGTCAAGTGATAATGGGTAAAAATTATGTAGAAATATTTTGGTCTTTATTGAAGTGATGGATAAGTGAATTAAGATTATGATGTCATGACGTATATAGGAATTGGTTTTCCAAAACTTAATACTATTTACATTGCAACACTATATATTTAAATATTTACTTCAATATATGAAATTTTTTGAACATATATGATTCATTAGAATCTATTGCTCTTTTATTTGATAAAGTAAAAATAATAAATTTACAATGTATAGGATCTTCATATTATTTTATTTATTCTAATATTTCATGGTTAGTAATGTTGGAACACAATGATCTACTGAGAGGGGAGTGAATCAGTAGATATTAAAAATTTAGCTCTTAAAACATTTGTGTAGACTACTTTCTTTAACCCTTAAAGTGCAGATATTAATTGAATGTGATACAAAAATATGCATGCACACAGAAACATCACATAACACTAGATATATGTGGAAATCCCGATATGGGAAAAACCACGGTGACAAAGCCTGCTTGACTCTACTACTCAAATCTAGGGTCACAATCCAAATCTTTGTTACAATAATTTTAGGACTACAACCCAAGGATACATCAACTACCTAGTTTAGAAGCAACCACTTCAAGGATGCAACAACACCTTAATTTAGAAGCCACAACTTCAAGGAGACTACAATACCTTGTTCTGAGCCACAACTCAATAGAATAAGAACAATCTCAAATATGCATAGACTTGGTTCTACAAAACCTAAGATGCATTGATACATATAATACATTGTTGCACTTACTGCAACTTACTTTATGTTGTTGAAGCTACACTCTCAACAACACACACCCTCTGCTCTGCACATAGAACAATCACTGTTCTATCTTGTTGCTTTGCTCTTCTTTCCCTTTCTACATTGTCTCATACATTTGCATTATACACTCTCTACCTCTACTATACACACAATGAACATACTTCTGTTCAACACCCTATGCACTTGCAGACCTCACACACACAGTAGATGCAACTACTAGTTGTTCTCTTGATTCGTGCATTCTTACTGCAGACCACTTACTTCAACAATATCTAATTATCTTGATTCTCCACCGACTTGAAATCTCTACCTTGAGATTCTCACCACCATTCAGATCTTCTCAAATCTTCTATTAGGGTTCCTTTGCTTGTAAAATTCACTAGTAGGCTACCTTTGCCTTGAACCACACACCACTGTCTAGCTTGTCAGATATCACCATACCTCTACATCGAGTCACACAACATTTTATTCTGGTGTAGATAATTTTCTAAGAATAAAATTTTGTAAAACCCTAGAATTTGATATGCATTTAATGCATTCTTGTGATCATTTGATCTGATTTTGATCTCGATCACCTCTGCAATCTGTTCCAATGCATTGAAGATCAAATATTCATTTAATTGGTCGTTTGGTGTAGCTAGACCAATTAACTCCTTCCTCTATGTTGGTTACCAGAAGAAACCCTCTTCACACTAAGTTAGCCATTTGTGATTACTACATTCAAATATGGTTCATTGATCTTCTTTTCACCATGATCCATTGGATCTCGTTCATCATCATATCTTTAAACTTTTTTGTCAGATCAAATACCTTTAATCATGTGTTGTCGATCTCCACCGACTGATGATCACTATTGGATCAATCACATTTTGATCTCCATCATCGATCAGATAACCATTGCGATCACATAGTCCATCATAATAACCTTAAATCATGATCATCAGATCAACCTTCTTCAAATCCTTCCATCTTGATCGATGGATCTTCTGCCTTTTGATCTTCATTTCTAGTCTCCTTCATACATTGCTTGCCATATGTGGGGTCCACCATTCTAGCTCACTACCATACAACTCACAAAAAGGATGTGAATTGCATGATCATCCAATTGATAATCGCCATCTGCTTATACATGTCACACTCTGGTCCCACAGCCAGCATCACACTCTTATCACCCAGTTGCCAAAAATCTGAATCTCAAAACCTCATATCAGAGGTTATGAAGTTTTGAAAACTTGTGACTCGCCAACAACAGATAGAACCTATGAAACTCCTTTTGAAATGACTAAGTCACTTCGATGAAAACAATAACACCCAATACATCATTCCAATGTGGGGTCCACATGTCTTCACATATCCATGTCATCGCCGTGTCACAGCTCCATAATCCACAACAAGGATGTGGATTACCATTTACTCAATTCCATCATGTCACGTGTTTCCATCGTCATTATGGCTAGGTCCCACATGGAGTGCTTCCTTACTCCTTATCACTCCATTGCTTAGTCGCTAGAAATCTAAACTTAAGCACCTCTTTGTTGAAGGTTGTGAACTTTTGAAAACCCACGACATGTCGATAAAAAAGAGAGCCTTCTTCCTTCCTTCACACCATTAGCTAAGTCACTAAGTCGAGAGGTTATGAAACTTGAGAACCTTGCGACTCCATTCACTTTCACTGAACCGATGGTAATGTATATCCTTTAAAGCTCTAGGCAGAGGGGCCGGTCACGCTCATGACTATAAAGACATAAGTTACAACTAATGTAATAGACAACCACCGATACTAGGTCAACATCAAAATAGAACATTTTTAGGACACCATGATTGCAAAAACATTAGGGTTTATCTGTAAAACCTAATATCACTCAAGAATATAATTAATTCATTTTTGGGGACGTCCATCACTTTCTCGACCAAAAAAGCACATGACTAGAATGCTCTCAAAAAAATCATCACGAATGTGCCACTCAATTCGCCATCATGTTCACTGCTCTCATCCATCTTTTGTCATCATGCCAACAAACTCCTTTGCTTGATTTTCCCTTTTGGCATTAATGACAACTATATGCACTTTAGCACAAGATCAACACACTTCTCCTATGATCCCGTTTTGACATCAATGACAACATATTCCAACAATCTCCCCCTTTGTCATTGATGGAAAAACTTAAATGCTCAATGATACCAATTAACCAATTCAACATTTGTACCTGTATCATCTTTACTTTCTCCTTCTATTGTTGCTTCCTACAATGCTCCTCTTTAAGCATTTGCATGACTTCCTCCCTCTTGCTCAGATACTTGAACATTTTCATACTTTCTCCCCCTTTGACGTCAATGGCAAAGGCATCACCCCTCTTGAAAGTATTCTTCTTCGTTGACAAGCAATGTAAAGAGTCTAGTTTCATTATAATATCCTCCTTGGAAATTCCTTCTCCTTTGCTCATCCTTATGAGCATCTTCATAGCTATCTCTCGTATGCTCTAATTTGAGCATTATTCATTTCTTTTCCCTCATGCTTAGTTCTTTTGAAAACTTTCTCATCCTTTCTCCTCTTCACTATCTCAAGTCACCATACTGTTGTAGCCTTCACTTCTTATTAGCATGGAAAAGGGACTTAGCTCCCCCTTTGATTGATACCAATTGAAAATATATATTTTTTGTACTAATTGCTGCATTCAACCTTTTTACTACAATGGCAATACCATATGCTTAAACTACTCTATATCAATAAAAAATATTTGATGCTAGTTGAAGTGCCATTACATACTCAATGCCAATCAGGTTTGATATCAATTATAGATATTCTGATTCATGCTATGTGCCAATTGAATCATATACTTGACACCAATTGATGATATCATATCCTAATAAAATTATCATTTTGATACCAATTGTGAATGTGTTCACTTTATGCTATGTACAAATTGATATCCTGGACTGCACTATATCACGTATACTATTGATTCGATACCTATAGTAGCTCCCCCTTAGAGCTTGCTCCATACTCTTATGCTGGTCTACTCACACATTTTCTTTAATCCAAGTTTTGCATTTCATCTTTATCAGCTAAACTAATCGTACAATTGATCTGCTAACTAAAGCAACCCCCCCTGAGATCATGCAACATTTTCTTCTCAGCAAACTTGACTATTTGCTTCCTTTTGGGCTCTATACCAACTAGACTATTTTGAACAAATTTATAATGGTCTAATACCAATTTGAAAACAATATCTTGTAACATCCATCCACTTAATACACAAGTAAACTCAAGAATTTACTAAAAGGTAAATAAACTTAGTAAACATGAGAGGGAATTTTTTTTTTTTTATAGATAAAATTCAAACTTGAATTCACATGTAATCATAACTAGAATCAAGATAATTCCTGACAATATTCATTTATATCATAAAAGATACACTTATCATAAAGAATAGTTTTACCTCATAGGTTTTGACTGTCGTAAGCCAGAACTTGGAGTTCACTGCATCTGAAATGTTGATCTCTATCTTCACAAGCCTTAGAGGTCTACTGCTACAGAGGGAGAGCATCATCCGAGTGCTTTTCCTCCAACCACGGACTCAAGTGGTCCCCCGCGTACTTCCTAACTGGAAGTGACCCGGCCCTTCTCAAAGAGTATAGATATAAGGAACTGTCTAGTTTCTCCATTGAATCCTAGGGATGTGTCCTACAAAACTCAATCGACCATACAACTCTAGATCCCTTCTAGCTAAGTATGATCATTCTGATTGGTCCTGCCATCTAGAAACACACCTCTAACTCGTCTTGGAATTGTCTCATCCTATAGTTTACTTACTATATTTGGTACTCTAGACACAAACTAGTCTGTATAGAAAATCCATTCTAGCCAATTTGACTTAGACTAATCCTTAATCTAGGATGTTCAATCAATGTAAAGATTTAGGGATTTCAACCCTTTTAAAAGTCCCTTATTGCATTCTTGCAATATATAGGGTTTATGACTTCCTGTCATTTACTCTCAAGATTCAATACCCGAATATCTTTGATGCATTACTTCAAGTTTTGACATTATCATAGAATATCTTAATGTATTATAAAGACTTCTTGTCTTGTTCTATAGTTTCCTCGACCTTTCATGGTCAATCAATATAGATATATGTGCAAAGTCATATCGAACATAGGAGTTATAGATTTCCTATATCCTCTTTGTTTCAATACTAGGGTTTAGCTTCTTTAAACCAATACATGGAAATATCAACTTCCTTGCTTTTCCAGAGGTAATAAAATAAGTGTAACAAATCATAAGAACAAAACGCTTCTAGTCTTCCCTAGACCACTTGGCATTGTTTGAGTTCACACTTTACGTACATGATTAAACATAGTATTCAAGGTACTCCCTCTCCAATATAGTATTTTAAAGAATACTATCATTTCCCAACAATAGCCTTGATCTAAGTCATTCTTTCAACCATTATAGGGTTTGATGTATATATAAAACATAATAATCCATTTCGACCCTATGGTCTACTTGGGACAACTGAATTCCAACATAAGTTAGGTTTTAGTCCTTCATGCACATCCATGTAATCTTGTTAACTTGGGATAAACACAACTATAGACCAGTCGGTCCCATATTACAATAAATTTACCTACATAAGTGCTTACTCACTGAGTTTGTAATATAACTGATTCAGTTAAATGATTTATACGTTGAATTCCCTCATTACACATCTATAACATCTGGGGTCTTGGCTATTGCCTCTAGTCCAATCCCTAGATGGGTTTCACTTTCTCATCTATTCTTAGATTTCTTAACAATATTGATGACATTATGCCATCGTCCTGATGTACAACAACCATAAAGGAGAATTCTGGCATTACATCATACAAGCTTGGTCATAGTAATATTTAATCCTATAGGGGTTACTCCCTCTTACTCAAGTCTTCAAATTCCAAATCTCATAAGAAAATTATGGTTCCATGATACATATATATTATCGCCTAGGTGATTCTCTGACCACCTCAATCATATTATAGTGTAAAGGAAACATAAACTAACCCCCATGCTAAGGAGTATATCGCATGAAAGAACATATATCATCCTTCGGGTTTAGTTTATCATGACTCATAAAGAGGTCTAGCCTAAACATTCTCAATTAAATTCAACTCTTTCGACATGAAATCGTGAACAAGAATACAAAGAGTAACTAATATAATGATCTGGTTAAGCATTCTAATGATGGTCTTGTGCACATCTACCAACTCATATGGTCACAACAACCTAATCTTAGGCTTGACTATTAAATAAGGAAACTATGGTTCCAATTTTGCTCAAGGACGATTTCTTAAATTTACAATTCTATTTCCAATTATTCTCATACCACTACAACTTCCCCACTGAGAGGAAAAAGAGACAATTTATTTAAATTATATGAAGGAAGACTCTCTGATTTAAAATGATAGATTTCATCTCTTACTCTGCTATATCAAGAAAAAGAGAGAGAGAGAGTTTAAAAGCATGACCTGCTCAAACTTCGACTGCACTACCCTGAACGTTGTACCATCTTTTGGCTCACCTTAGTGCAAGTGATTGATGAAATAGAACAATGCTCTTCAGAATTGCCAGCGTAAGGAGGAAAACCACATTCCTAAATAAGGCCAAGGAGTCATATCATCCGCAATATTCTCATGCACAAGGTGAAGCATGGACGCAACTAAAGATATCAACCGCAAGTCTTGAGGTGTGGTGGACTACCGAGTGCAATCGTTGTCCATGCATATTTGGTTCAATTTCCATTGAAATGGTATTCAAGGTATTAAGGTCCGTAGATTAGCTGTTGGGAGTGGTGTTGGAGTATTATAGTGCAGAAATGAGGACCTGCCATTATAGAATGCTATCCTCTTATGTATCCTCTTTTATTCCCAGTATTTCTCCCTCACAAGTATATCTCAGTCTCTTTCTCCTCTTCTTCCTTCCGACTACTTCACCAACCCGTTCCCCCCATTTCATCTCCCAGAGGCATAAAAATAAGATTCATTTGAAATGAACTTTCCCACCGTTACCAAAACGGTTGCTAGGAGGATAAAGATCTTCCCTCGTCGCCCCACAAAAACCCAAGCTTTTGGAGAAAGATTCCCCGTTAAAAATGGTGGTTATCGTACTGATTTAACTCCACCTTGGATCGAGATGGATGTTGCCATTGCTATGTGCCATTCCCATCACTATCCAACCAATCTCTTCCACCATTGCTACGTGCCATTCCCAAGTCGGTAAGCCATGCCGAAAATTTCTCAAGATCGGTGAGTTAGGAAGGATCCATCAAACCCACCGTTATCAATTGCACTCCCTCCCACGTTTCCATGATGGAATACGATGAGATGGGTTTTAAAAAAATCAGTTACCAATATTTGGTTTAAAGAATCGGTTTAAGAAAACAACGAACTTGATTTACGTGGTAAGTCTTTGAATTACTCCTACATTCTCCCGCGCCACACTAGTGAAATTGTCTGCGGCCTTGAGTTGGCTTTCAAGATCATTGAAACAAAATTAAACTTTTTACCCGAATTCATTTATCAAAACGGTTGTAGAGCCATATAAACGATGAGATAAATACATCCCAATGAGCTCCTCCTTGAATTAAAAGTCGAGCAACACAAGTATTCCACGTGCTCCTCTTTTAATAAGAGTCAAGCAAGAACACAAAACCCATGGCCATGTTGTCCGATAAGCATCTCCAATGTCACCCATAAGTTATCAATATTTAGCCATTAATTGAAATCTTCACATATAATATTCAACGTATAAGCATATACGTGTATTAATTTCAAAAGTTGATACATTCTACCCTTCATGTTAGAAGAAAATCACGTCGTTTTCGATTAGACTAAATCTGGAATTCGACATCAAAACTACTAACAAGGAACACATTATCCATAAAACCAATTACGCAATAGGTCACAACATAGACTCGTTTACGACCTAAGAAGCGACATGTTAGACAAAAAGTTGTCTCAGTTGCAAAACAAATAATGTTCAATCTTGACAATGTTGGGTTCCCCAAACTACTAGGTTGGCATTGAACAACATGAAATAGACTGTAAAAGACATTGACAACTTGTCGAGTCGAGGAATAAATTCAGACCAAAAGGGGATTAAGTATCATTTACCCGATTCAACTAGGTTCACCATTTTGCATCAACAATAGACCTAAGATGGGGACAACCTATTATTTTCCTTGTATCTATACCCTTCTCTCTAATGATGCTCTCCCCTCCTTCACAAAGGGCGGAACCCTGTTTCCTGAATGCAACTTGCCATTAACAACACAATATGAGTGTATCATTAATCATTTCATAATCCTTATGAAATTGTTACCTCTTGACTACTTTTAAACACATGTCAATTTTAGTCAAATAAGCATAACTCATGAAAGCATTGATTTTTCTAGACATTTTCCTAAACATCAAATGATTGAATCATGCATAATCATCTACTAATTACTTTAAAAGTAAAAAGTAAAACATAGTTAAAGTTAGGGGTGTAACATATACACAAAATATTTTCCTCTTAGCCATAACTGTTCCTCTTGTGGGAAAGAAGCCTTTCTCTTGATAGAGCATCTACACCACCTTTTCTTCAATAACTGATACCAATGGTTGATATCAATTTATGCAACAAAATCTCCACCATCTGCTAATTTTCTTACACCTTGACATGCATTTCAAGGAGCAAGAATGTGATGATAAATCTACAACCATCAAGTCATTAGAAATTTGTAAAACATATTTTACCTAACTTGATCTCTCCTTCTTCATTTCCAGGGATGAATGAAACACCAATTTAGTTCCCCCTGGACTCATGCTCCATCACTACAAATTAGTGATGTGAGGAAGAAGCAGCCTCATGGAGCGCTCCCTTCCAATCTTTCCCTCTCAAAACCATCTTGTGCTTCTTCTCTGATATATTATCCTTCTTCTCAACAACATGCAAACACATGTTCACTTTAGAGGACATTATTCTTTGTATTCTCCCTCTTTCTCTATATTGCAGGTCTTACAAGATCTAGTCTGTCATCTTTAGCTATGTGACCAACGTTGTCACACTTGTAGCATACCACATACATATTCCTTGCAAGAGAAAATGAATTTCTATTTAAATATTTAGTGTTCCTTCTAAGTGCAACTCTACACTCTCTAGCCCTATGACCAAACTGATTATAGGTATAACAATAACCATTAAAACATGGGGAGTACTTGGTCATAGCATTCCTCTAAATAGGATGAGGAGGCCTTCTTTGATTTGGCTTCTTCATGTATCTCATCCTAGTTAATCCTCCTAAATTAGCTCCCATAATGTTGTCTTTTTATTTGATGCCTTGGGACCGATTTATCCATCTTCTTATCTATTGTGGTAATCTTCTTTTGATAAGAAAGAATTGAATAATTATTCCTTTTCTCATTTGTAGTAGGTCTCTTCTCTTCTTCAACTCTCTTATTCTCTACAACTAGCTTCTTTTCTTCTTTTGTCTTCTTCATCTCAACAATGCCTTTATCAGATTTTCCATTTCTAGAGGTACTTTTTTTGGAGCAACTTGTGTAGGCTTCCTCTTCCTTTGTCCAACATCCTTCTTCTGCTTTAAATCTGTCATACAAGTTTGTAGAAGTACTGGTAGAGAAACTCATTTCTTTCTCAAACGTAGGGCCAAATTTTTCTTTGGGTTTTGATGGCTTTTGTGATTTCACTAATTCATCAAGTATCTTAGAGCCACCTTTCAACTTCAGGCCTTTTTCAATCCTCTCTTTATCAATTTCTAATTATTTTCTCAAGGCCTCTACTTCTTTCAACTTTATGCACTCTTCTGATTTAGACTGTAGTTTACTCTGAACTACATCTTTTGCTCTTCTTTTTTCTTCCACTTTAGTCTTTAAGCTGATTGCCATTTGATTAGATTCTTCAAGAATTTTGGTCAGCTTATCAATCTTTTCTTGTGCATGAAATTTTTGTTCTTCATTCTCCTTCTTCAATCTTTTGATCTCATCAAGAGCATTAATGAGTTCTCCTTCTAGGTCTACTCCTTCCTCATTATCAAAGGTTTCATCTTCTTCATCTCTATCAAACCTCTCAATCTCTTCATTAGAGGTTGTTGGAAATGGGTTAGGCCCATAGAAACTTCCATGTTCATCATCTGATCTACCACTAACATCAAATGACCCATTTTATTCACTTGCATGCATATTATTTTTACTATCCTTTTCCTTATCAGAATCATTTACTTCATCATAAAAACATTTAGAAATAAAATGATTGTGATTACCTCTATGTTTCCTGAAGCCATTTCTTGATCTTTTGAAGGAATCAACTTGCTCTTCATTGGGCTCTTGTGATCCAGAGGTAGGTGTTTCTTCTTCATCATATCTTGTTGTTGCTTCATTTTTACTCATATTTTAAGATTTGCTTTCATATTTCTGAGTCAATTCCTTCATTTCTTCTTTACCATCCTCTTCATACATTCTCTTCAACTTGTTCCAGAATTCATGTGTTGTTTGACAATGCATGAATTTAACCAATATAGAATTTGATAGTCCATGAAGAATTATATCTCTTTCTATATTATTATCCTCATATGCCTTCTTTTCAACATCAGTTATTGGAGGTATAGCAGGAACTATATATCCATTTTCAACCGACATCCAAACATCATATCCTATGGACCACAAATATCCTTCCATTAATGAGCTCCAAAAAATATATCTTGATCCATCAAAGATAGGTCTATCATATGCAAGCAAACTTTCCTGACTAACCATTTTGTTCACTCTACTAAGATCTACCCGAGTTCATTAAGCTTCCCCTAGGGTACCTAGGACTTTGATACCAATTGTTGGAACACAATGATCTACTAAGAGCAAGGTTGAATCAGTAGATATTAAAAATTTAGCTCATATAACCTTTTCTGCAAACTACTCTCTTTAACCCTTAAAGTGAAAATATTAATCATGTGATACAGAAATATGTATGCACACAGAAACATCACATAACACCAGATATACGTGGAAAACCCGATATCGGAAAAACCATGGTGACAAAGCTTGCTTAAGTCTACTGCTCAAATATAGGGTCACAATCCAAATCTTTGTTACAATTCTTTTAGGACTACAACCCAAGGATGCATCAACTACCTAATTTAGAAGAGACAACTTCAAGGATGCAACAACACCCTAATTTAGAAGCCAAGCCACAACTTCAAGGAGACTGTAATCTCTTGTTCTGAGCCACAACTTAGTATAATAAGAACAATCTCAAATATGCATAGACTTGGTTCTACAATTTATCCTGAGATGCATCAGTACATACATTACATTTTGCACTTACTGCAACTTACTTATGCTATTGAAGCTACACTCTCAGCATCATATGCCCTTTGCTCTGCACTCTCCTCTACACATAGAACAATCACTATTCTATCTTGTTGCTCTACTCTTCTTTCCCTTTCTGCAGTGTCTCATACATCTGCACTATACACTCTCTACACTCTCTACCTCCACTACACACATAGTGAAAATACTTATGTTCAACACCTTGGTCACTTGAAAGCCTCACGCACACACACAACAGATGCAACTACTGGTTGTTCTCTTGATTCGTGCATTCTTACTGTAGACCGCTTACTTCAAAAATATCTAATTGTCTTCATTCTCCATCGACCTGCAATCTCTACCTCGAGATTCTCACCACCGTTCAGATTATCATATCTCTACATTGAGTCACACAAAATTTTGTTCTAGTGTAGAGAATTTTCTAAGAATAACATTTTGTCAAACCCTAGAATCTGATATTCATTTAATGTATTCTTGTGATCATTCAATCCAATTCTAATCTTGATCACCTCTGCAATCTATTATGCCACCTTGAAGATAAAATATTCATTTAATTGGTCACTTGGTGCAGCTAGACCAATTAACTCCTTCCTCTATGTTGGTTACAAGAAGAAACCCTCTTCACACTAATTTAGCCATTTGTGATTACTGCATTCAAATTTGGGCCATCAATCTTCTTTGCACCATGATCCATTGGCTCTCGTTCATCATGATATCTTTAAACTTTGATGTCAAATCAAATACCTTTAACCATGTGTCGTCGATCTTCACCAACTGATGATCATTGCTAGATCAATTGCCTTTTGATCTCCATCATCAATTAGATAACCATCGTGATCACATAATGCATCGTAATAACCTTAAATCATGATCATCAGATCAACCTTCTTCAAATCCTTCCATCTTGACCAATTATCTTCTGCATTTTGATCTTCATCGCTAGTCTCCTTCATACATCACTTGCCATATGTGGGATCCACCATTCTAGCTCACTGCCATGCAATTCACAAAAAGGATGTGAATTGCACGATCATCCAATTGATAATTGACATTTTCTTATACACATCATACTCTAGTCCCATATTCAGCATCACACTCCTATCGCCTAGTCACTAAAAATATGAATCTCAGAACCTCATGTTGAAGGTTTCAAAGTTATGAAAACCTGCGACTCGCTGACAACAAAGAGAACCTATGAAACTCCTTTCGAAATGACTAAGTCACTTAGATGAAAACAACAACATCTAATACATCATTCCAATGTGGGGTCCACATGTTGTTGTCACATATCCACATCATTACCATGTCATAGCTCTGTAATCCACAACAAGGATGTGGATTACTATTTACTCAATCCCATCATGCCATGTGTTTGCATTATCATTATGGTTGGGTCCCACATGGAGTGCTTCCTTACTCCTTAATGCTCCATCGCTTAGTTGCTAGAAATTTGAACCTAAGAACCTCTTTGTCATAGGTTGTGAACTTTTGAAAACCCGCGACATGTTGATAACAAAGAGAGCCTTCTTCCTTCCTTCACACCATTAGCTAAGTCACTAAGTCAGGAAGTTATGAAACTTGAGAACCCCGTGACATAGGTTAGGAAAACTTGGAACTCTATGAATCCATTCACTGAACTGAACTGATGGTAATGTATATCCTTTAAAGCTCTAGGAAAAGGGGCCAATCACCCTCACGACTATAAAGACGTGCAACTAATGCAACAAACAACTGTCAAACTAGGTTAACATAAAAATAGAACATTTTGAGGATGCCATGATTGCAAATGCATTAGGGTTTATCTGTAAACCCTAATATCACCCAAGAATAGAATTAATTCATTTTTGGGGACATCTATCACTTTCTTGACCTACAAAGCACATGACTAGAATGCTCTCAAAAAAGCAATCACAAATCTTCCACTCAATTTGCTATCAATACCATTGCTCTCTCATCATCTTCTATCATCATACCAACAAAATAATTTGCTTGATTTTCCCTTTTGACATCAATGAAAATTATATACACTTCAACACAGGATGAATACACTTCTCCTTTGATCCCCTTTTGACATCAATGACAACATATTCCAACAACTAAGTCTTTAGAGTTCCTTTACCTATTACCATAGAATATTATGTTTCCAAATTTCTTTGGTTGTGAGAAATAATATCAAGTTTTGTGATAAAATATGTAGTTAACATAGAAAATTAAATCACGACACCTTATATTGACAATTTCATAGGTTACTTCATCCTAGTTAGTTCTCTCTACATCACTATAGTGATTAATTTATTTATTTAATAAATCAATTTCTTATGTTGTCACATGCCATTAGATAATTAATTGTTTTTAATTACTTAATTTATTTCTTCTTAATGAACCTCCTTGTAATTGATTAATTTATTGATCAATTCATTATCAAAATTATCCTCTCAATTATTTATTTTTTGCATATATCTATATTAATATAAAAGATAGAACTACATATTCACAAAAAAAAGATGGGTGGTAAAAAGGCACACCTTGAAAGTCACATGGGAAAAGCTCAGAAGTCCAAAGTTGCATGGGCCGAGTCCAAAAAGCAAGAAATATTACAAACACAAGAAAATAAAAGGCCATCAAGCCATTGTAGTGCCAAAAGAGGGTGGAGGGTCCCTGCCATCCAATTTTTTCCCCATACATTAGCAGGGTCTAGAGTGACATCAGGGGGAACCCAACCATTGTCATCTTTTTCATTATCTTTATCCTCACAATGAAGTGAGATTTCCAAATCCAACCACGAGATCCATTTAGTAGTATCAAGCCAACCAGAACCACCACCAAGAGCATTACCAGTAGGCCACCCAAAAGCACCACCACCACCCTCCACCGCCCCTCCAAAAGGCCACCCTAGCTCAACTCGTGGAGTAGGAGAAGGCAACCACTAAAGAGGGAAAGAGCCATGACAAGGAGGAGCTCAAGAGTCCCTAGAAAAACCACTTTGCCGCTAGCCTCATGAAGGTGACTGGCCCCAGGAAGAAGTGGGTGAGGGAGGCACACACACCATAGTGCAAGAGGCATTGCCCTAGTGGTCTAAGAGCTCCTGAAGGTGAGAAAATTCAAGTGCAACTTTATTTTCTTGCACTTGAATTTGCAAAAGAAAATTAGAGCAAATAATCGCTTTAGAATAATTTATCAATCTGGCTATGAGAAAATATGCAAGCATTTCTATCTTTCCAAATACCGAAGAGGATTTCCACCCTGAAAGTGTGTCACATTTGGGTATACTTAGCACGAAGCCTAGGAGAGTTTCCCAACAAAACCATATGCCAGGAAAAAGGCTCTAGCCTGAACGACTGAAGAAGTCATGAATCCAATTCCACAGCTACTGAGCTCTAGTACAAAACTAGAAAAGGTACTTAAATGACTCACCCTGTCCACAAAAGGGGAAACGAGGGTCTTGGACCACCAAGTGAGCAAGCTGAGACCCCACTGGTAAGCCTTGAAGAAGAATACACCAAGAAAAGTGGGAGAATTTTGGCTCAACACTTGTACACCACGTAGTAGAAAATATTTTAGACCAACACTAAAGACTAGAGGTGCCATCTCTAGTTCAAACTATCAGTCATAGAAAAATCAGGTGAAAGCCACTGATAACCAAGCTGAGGCTTGTAATTTTCTAAAAGGGGTGTTTGGGTACTACTTCCAGTCCCTCCACTAGGGCTTGGTGGCATGAATACCCACTTTATGAAGCATATCAATAGGAATGACATTCACCAAATTATCATAGGTTTTGCGGTCATGGTTTTGAAAACCATATTGAGCATGGGAAGCCTCCCAAAGAAAAATGTGCATTGTGGGCCTATGAAATAAGTGTTGAAGGGTCTAGATACCCTTATGAAATTTGAGGGCCTTGAGCCAAGGAAGCTTGGCTAATGGATGACCAACACTAACAAAAAGAGGTGACCACCAAACATTCTGTTGATTGAGTGAGAGCTAGTCTCGAAAGCCAGAGCTAGACCAATGGAACCGGGGATTAATAGCCTCCTAGGCTCTCCAAATGCTCTTGGCCATCAAAGTTCTCACAATGTGGACTAGCTCCCTCATAACTAGAAGGGTTTGAAAGTCAATTCCCTTCCAAGAAGGTCTGTGCATTGGAAAGCCGAATTGAATACAATTCCTGAGGAGGATTTCTAGGCCTCATTGCTAGTAAGCATCTGATAATCCACTTGACACAAGGAGAAATCCCTTTCTACTGAGTGGAGAGAAGGCCAAGCCCACCAAAGTCTCTGGGTAAAATTCCCAAGCAATGTGGTGAAAACCTCGGTGAGTCTCAGAAGAGGCCCATAAAAAATCATGCAACAACTTTTCTAACTTAGCATATGAGGCCTTCGAAGGGGCCTAGCAGGAAGAATAATACACATGAGTCACTGCTAGCACCTTAGAGCAAATATGAAATTCACTAGCCAAAGAGAGTGGCTTGGTAATCTATAAAGCAAGTTTCTACTCAATTCAAGAAAGAATCGCTTGCCAGAGATCAGTGGAAGAAGCCTAAAAGGCGAAAGGAATGCCCAAAAATTGAAAGGTTTCTAAAATAGCAATCCACTTCCAGCGATGATGTTGAGTCCAGTGAGGATTGGGGAGGATAGACTGTCTATAGCATACATTTTTGTGTCATTAAATGGCAGAACGGAAGGTGAAGCAAAAATTCTCAAGGAAATCAAGAGAAACTTTGACATTATTTTCCTCTTCCAATAAGGTAAGAAAAAGAAACATTGAAGAAGTGGTAGTTGACTAGATGGGCTAGCGAATTAGGAAGAGAGATGCCACAAACCCACCTCTAGGAAATAACATGAGCTAGAAAATACCCAAACCCCTCAACAACAAACACATAAAGTGAGGGGGTAAGCAAGAAACCCTAGTGAATGGAATGAAACAAACCAAAGGAAGGGGATTGGCAAGCTTAAATGGTGATGCAAGAGAAGGTGTTAGAAAACAACATTTGCACAACCTATTTGAATTGAGGACCAAAACCCAGAGCAGACAACATAACAAGCATGAAAGGATATTCAATGCAATCGTAAGCTTTAGTGAAATCAATTTTAATAAAGATAGCTTTTTGATTTGAGCATCTCACCCATTCCATACATTCCCAAACAACAATAATGTTGTCTAAGATGAACTTGGAATTAATGAATCCAATTTGCTCTGGGCACACAATCTGAGGTAGAAGATGGCAGATTTTCAAGGCAAGGGCTTTGGAAATAATTTTATGAGACATTGAGGAGCATGATGGACCACCAATTACAAATATCCTCGGGATCACCAGATTTAGGTATGGATTTAATATTTCCCTTATTGATAAGATTTCCTAAAGTTTTAGAATGAAAAGCTTCAAGGTAAACCTTATGCAAGTATTTCCCAACGTAATTCCAAAGGTCTTTGTAAAATTCACATGGGAAACCATCAATTCCCAGGGCCTTATCATTGGTCGTAGTGCAATTCAAAGTTATCTAAGATCTTCAATTGTGAGAAATTGCTCACATAAGGCTTTTTGGGCTGAGGAGAGCTTATTTGGCACAATAGCAAGACAATCCTGAAGAACTTAACACCACTTCAGAGTGTACTCTTGTGTCGTGAACACATGCTCATAGTTCCTAACAAATTCCAAGAGAATGTCAAGAAATTCAAAAAGCATAGTATTGCTTTCTTTGATCTATTTGATACTAGGAGATGAGTGTCTGGCTCGAAGAGCCAAGAAGATTTTTTTTGAGGAACGATCTCCAATTTTAAGCTAGTGAATTTTGGCCTTAATTTGTGTAGCAACATAATTATTAGCAACTTTTTTTTTATGCCTTAACTCTACAACCTTGAATTGTAGAGAAGAGGAAAAGAGGTTAGCTGTTAAGGCATCTATGGCAACATGGAGGTCAAACGGGGTTGCTTCATAAGACCATCTATGAAAGATGGATAGTTGGTGCCCATAAATGTAGAGAAACCTCATGGTGTGATTGAAGGCATCATTCCACCAAATAATCCAACCTATATTGTGAGGTGGCCTACATTTCAAATTCCAAATAGTGCATATGTGGACCGCTGTGGGCTAATGACTTAATAGGGAGGTGTTCAAAAAGAACTAGGTCTTATTGGAATGAGGCTACTTTAATTCACATTTAGTGTAGAATGTAAAATTGGTCTGACAATGCCACATCCACTAACGACCTTACTAGAAGTGGCAAAGAGCTAGAAAAAGAGAAAAAACATTGATCTAAGATCATAGCATGATCAAGGCGTTTAAATATCTTGTTAGACCTAGCTCAATAATTGTACCAAGTGTGCCAGAGAGAATGAGAGTGGTTGCGGTCAATATTGGGGTCGAAAAGACCCAATTTATTATGCATGTAGTACCATGCCTCTCTTTCGCTAGCTACCCATCAGAATGGAAAAGTACCATCCTTGTCGTACACCACCTCAACCATATTGAAATCCCCATAAAGTAGCCAAGTAGCATTTGGTAGTGAATCAGAAATACATCACCAAAGAAGAGATTTTTCAACAACATCATTCGAGGCATAAACATTAATAATCCCAAAGGAATGATTATCAATGTTAAGAAGAATCTAGATGAGTCAATGTGTGGGGTCAAACCCATGATCAACCACACAAGCCTACCACTATGGAGATAGTAGGGTGACCGATCTACCACATCCAGGCTCATGTTTAATACAATACATTTTACTAGCTGGCCAAATTTATCAACAAGCTGAAGAAAGCAAAAAATCAACAACTTTCACTTCTTGAAGACACTAAACATCAATACATACATATTTCTAAAGAGTATCCCTAACAAAATACTTCCTAGAGAGGTTTTTCAGACCTCGAACATTCCATGAGAGAAACTTCATGAATGAAACTCCTTCATTTCATTGGAGTTCGACACATCCAGAGTGGAAAAGTGATTTTGTAAAAATTCTAGAGGGATTGAACCAATTTGAATAGTTGGAGATAAATGTCTCTGTTTCTCCTAAACATATTCTCCTTCTTCCAGTGATCAAGAAGGATTTTGAGACCTCCTATGAACTCCCGAAATGAGAGGAGACTTAGTTGGATATGCTAACATTGTAAGGAAAGCTAAGGTGCGGAAAAAACTCTCCTAACATCAAAACCTCAAGGAAGAATGTAGAGACTCTTTTAAATTTTACAATTACAGTCCAATTAAGATGCACTTGAATTAGATAACAAAAATAGAGAAATATAACACACATATGAACACCAGATTTACATGGGAAAACCCTTACGAAAGAAAAACCCACCACACCAAGAGAAGTCACTTTGTATTACTTTAACAAATAATTACATATAGAGTTCTGACTTATCTTTCTGATGCCAGATTACAATAGCTTTCACAATGATCAAACTTGTACAGGAACCTTCAAGTTACTATCTTTACAGAATAGAAATCACTCTAATACAATTCGAACTATTCACCCAATTGTTCTTCGAACCAACCGAACCCTTGCAAAATTACAGAATGTATTCATATCATCACCGGTCTATTGATCTTCCACACAGAACTACCACAATGGTCCAACTGCTAGCGATTCCCATTCAGTTTCTCCTATTGGTCCAAGACTCACCACATAGGATGGTCAAATGTTTAAAGGCATTCAAACTTTGTTGGCATATCGGTGAGACACTAATAGTGTCTCCCTGATGCCATAAAGTCTTCACTATCAATATTGCCAAGAGTCATCCTCATCGCCAAGACCTTTTACCGAGCTCACAAGTTGCATCGACTTCAGTTTTCCTTTTGACAAGACTATCGCTCTTCGATGAGACCACATATCGATATCCTAAGTCACACCGAAGAGTCATACTATCGGCAAAACATTTCATTCTCGCCAAGACCTCCCATTGAGTCTTCATGTTATACCGAGACGTTCAACAGTCAATGAGACGTATAGCTTTCGCCAGGATATCCCACCGAAGTCTCAAGTCATACCGAGCACCAATCAAAAGTTGGCAATACATATCATTATCGCTGAGACATTACTCTGAATACTCACAAGTCATACCGAGCACCGAACGGTCAACAAGACTTACCACTCTCGCTAAGAGTTCTTACCGAGTTCTCCAAGTTACCCCGAGACCACTAGTCGCCAAGAGTCATACCGAGAATAAGCTATAACATCAGCGAGACATTAACACATCACCTAGAATTCATATCGAGACATTCATGTTACCCCGATGAGCATCGGAAAGACAAACACATGTTGCCAAGAGTTCATAGAGAAGTCACATGTCACACTGAAGACTCCAATGTGTAACCGTTCAACAAGACATTCACACATCGGTAAGACTTCTTACTCAACCAAGTCACCCCAATGACTTCAAAGGTGAAGCTTTCGGTGAGACACTCCACATCGACAAGACTTCTCACCGAAGAATATAAGATACACTGAAGACCACAAAATGTAACATGTTGTCGGTGAGATAAAATATCTCGATAAGACTTCTCACTGAGCCACCATAGGTTATCTCGATGACTCCAATGTATAACTGTTCGACAAGACTTCTGCAAGGTCACAACAACCTATACAAAACATAAGGCTACAAATCTGCTTGTCGGCCAGACATAGAATATGTCACACTGACTTGGCTCCAATAGAGGTTACAGCCTGTGATGATTGAGACATATTTTTCTAACAAACATAACTAAGGTAGGTTGAGGCATAGCCTTAGGCCTTCACAACATTAAAGTTCCAATAGATCCCATCTGGGCTTCCTTCCCCTTCAGAGAAGGGTTTGAAACTTCTTTTACTGGCTTAGGGCTTTTGGTAACCATCCTAGAGCCATTATACTTATTTTTCTGGTTGGTAGCCGTTATCTATTTTTCCTTTGGTTTGGTGGCAACACTTTCCGCTTGACGGGGCTTATTAGCATCCCGTGCTGGTGATAGAGTACAAGGAATTGCTAGAGGGAAATCCTTAATTTTTTGGTCAAGAGATTGACACCTATAACAAGTATTGAGATTAAAATAAAGAGGTAGCCTTCTAGGTATGCGAAAGGCCATTTTGAATATCAATGAACTCTTTCAAATCTGATGAAGGTTCGCCCGACATAGAATTTCTTTTGAGGGTGAGCTTGAAATAACCTATCTAGTTTGACACAAATAACTCTCCCTAGAGAGGAGGCAATATGTTGTAAAGAATGCACCAAGGAAAAGGAAAACTAGGAAACTCAATCTAGACTAGAACCCACAACTTGGTGTGTCATCTAAGATAGCAAAGTCCTAGGTTCATCCTTTAGATGCATTTGGACCATATCAAGGTGAACCCCATGAGGGACCCAGACCTTTTGAACCCATTCTTTAAGCACACTTTCAAGGGGGGTCCTTCCAACAAAATAACCAACAAGAGTATGCTTCTCGAACCATTGACATGTAGAATCAAAATTTGGCATGGGTAACACCACGTCATTTGGGGAATCAAAAGGCTTACCTTGTGGAACACTTT